>APFE031653099.1:22423-37388 GCA_000404065.3 Pinus taeda
ATGTGAAATATTTATTTTATATTTTTTAAATGTTTTTAAAAAATTGCATATTAGATCACATTATTTTAACTTTTATTTTATACTTCTCTCCATGGTGGATATACTCCATAGAACTCCAACAAAATATCATTCCTTATCATTTAGTGACCACCACCTATGATCATAAGGTCGAGACAACTGGAACATTTAGATAGTTCATGTGTTAGAATGAAGGTGAGGCCTATTAAGGGATATCATTATGAACTTATTCCACAATCGCTAATGTTTACTCATGCACTCAACCATTATTGTAGATTGTACTTGATGCATTCCTTGATCACAATGGTTGCAATCTTGGTCTTATGGCTAGTGAACCTCAAAAAAATTGTTTTTTAGGGACATCAAGGTCTCTATGTGATTTGGGTAAGTTGCTTTTGTAACTATTTGTTTCTTTTATCATATTTTCCATCAGCGTCTGTCCTAATATAATTACCACATTCAGGAATTCTTCTTAGGTTATATCATCTTGTATTTTCCTCTTTGTTTCCTTTGTTTCCCTCTCCACATTTGTCCTTTTTCTCATTAATTGGAATCATACTCTCAACTCTTTCTTATATTTTCTCTTAATTAGTGGTCATTGTTTCATTTAATCAATGTTAGTTCCTCTATCCCAGCAAGTTTCCATTATATTCTTCTTGTCTATAGCCTATAATTCATCTTGCTACATCCCAATCCTTCTCTTCATTGCCACAAATGTTTTTAGTGAACAAATCAATAAATATAGCACACAATCCCCTCCTACTCAATATTGGATGCACATATTTCTTATGGAAAGGTAAAAAATAAATGTGGCAGAGCAAGAACTTAGAGTAGAACAGTGCTTCCTATTTAGTGGAGAGTTAGAGGAGAACATTATTCAATGGATACCAAATTCTGAAAACATGTGCTCTAGGTAAAGGTCCCTAGTCACTAATCATGCAACTTTTTGACTTATCTTATATATTTGTAAATTTGATCCTTGACATCAATTTTTCTTTTTCTTTCAATTAAACTCATATTATTTAGTCCATCGGATCCCAATCCTAGTCCCTTAGGGATGAAACCATTTAGTTTTTATCCTTAAATATTAGGATATTGTAAAATGTTTTCAGTACTTTTTATTGAAAATTTTAATTCTATAAAGTTATTTTTTGACTCTTGAAGGGATTTACTTTTAAGAGCGCATGCCATTTTTGGATTTGATACTTCTAAAGAAGCAATGAAATCTAAATATTGAAACAATTTCTCTAACGTTTTTCCTTTTATTTTCTTCAAATGTGCTTTCGACATAATCTAGGAATCAATCTGTACTATGGAATGAATCATCGAATCTTATTTATTTAGGATATTTACTATTTTATTTCCTTTTAGAAAGTGTGATCCACTCATAGGTGTTGTGTTGAATTATTATATTTCTATGCTAGGATTATTTTAATGTCTGAGTGAATGAAAAGAGTACTATCTCTCTATATATATGTAGAGGGAGCTTGAAGAAGGTCCTATGAGGTTGCAACTTTTGTTGAATGGAAGAGACACTAACAAGAGGTTAGAAATGTTTCAAAGTAGAAAGTCCTTTGACCAAGGGAAAAAGAACTAGAAGTAGCGGATCATATGTATTGGAGCAATATATACTTTTTCATCCATATTAACTATTTTGAGTGGAAAAAATGAATGAGTCATCTTATAGAACCATTTTTATTGGTGGGACCCGGTTTAGAAAATTGAGGTTTGAAACCTTATACTATCAACTTAGGCATTAAACAACTTCTTTAGGGGTAAACTTTTGTTAATTTAGGATGACACATGTTTCTCCTATTATACACACAAATGCCATTTCAAAAAATGCAAGAATTGGATTAATCAGAGTCCATATGAAAAATTTATGTCACTTGGAGGTTGATCACCCTATTTCGAACACCATAATTCAATTAGATGTGATACCAATTCCCATTACCCATGAAAAATGGCTAGACTCATTATCACTATGAAGAAGACTATGGGAGAGTCCATACTGTAACTATGGTTAATATTTTAGGGATTCAAATAGCCAATAATATGCTATCAAGGTGTGTTATAATTGGGCCACTAGGAAGAAGTGGGTTTCCATACTTTTCAAGAACATTTTTTTCGATATGTGAGAAAAGAAGATGAGAGGGATATGGGGAGAGAACATAGAGAGGGTTTGTGCACTATAGTATTCCATGGGACAAAGGACTTACTTATTTGTACTTGCATCCATTTTCTATTCACATAAAGAGAGAAAAGCGAGCTAATCTTCCAGCACATTTTTCACTTGAATTGGTTTCCCATTATATATCTTATTTAATTTGTGGTTTGTGAGATTTTATTTTATTTTCTTATAATTGGTTCATCATTGTAATTTTCATGCATACATGATAAACAATAATTTTATATATATAGAAATATAAAAAAGAATAAACCCTCACAATGTAGATTTTTTTATTTTTAAGTATAATTTTATTAAATCTTTTGTGACAAATTATCGAGTGGAATATGCATGATGGTTTCTGGATCATTTGAGTTTTAGTTGTAAGATGAAGACTCGAACCTAGTATATGAATATCATTTAGAAGAAAAATAACCTCATACTTTGGTAATAATGATATTAATTCTTGGCATAAGCCATGGGGGATTCATTCAAGGAACCTCTTACATATCACGTGCATTTGTGGCATAATAAACAATACCCCTAATTTGAATATATATTTTAAAATACCTCTTAAAATCACATTATTTAATCCCTTACCAATAGAAACAAAATACACCATCCCAATTTAAAAAACTCATACTTTCACTAGATATTTTAGGTATCAATTTTTTCATTAACATTTTTTTCTACCCCCTTATATTTTTCATTATCTTTGAGCTCCATTTTTTTATACCTACCAATATAAAAACCCTTTATTCTGTATATATCCCCCAATATATTATGTAATTTTTCCTCAATATATATTCCGGAATATGAATGCATGTGGTATGGTATTGATCCCCTAGTGAAGCCCACACAAAATAAGCCAACCATAAAGGCATACCCCTCTTGATTTTCAATGAATTGTTTCCTCATTTATTACTAATGATAATCATATAATTATTAGGGAGGCAATGGATTTAGAGGATGGAAAACTTTTGAAAAATGCCATGGTTGAAAAAATGGTAGCCTTGGATAATAACGAATCTTCATATTTAGTCGAATTGTTAATGGGAAGAAATCCCATTTGTGGAAAATGTGTTTTTGATGAGAAGTTGAATGCAAAAGGTAAAGTGGATAAGTCCAAAATTTGATTAGAGGAAAAGGTTATTTCCAATTAAACAGAAGGGACATTGATGGAGTTTATTGTCTTATTGTTTTGTTAACTTTTAACACATATTTTCAGTCTATTTATATTACTTTGATCTTCAAAAGGAGAAGATGGTTGGGAATACAACGTTCTTGCAAGGAGATATAGAATAGGAAATCTACATGAAACACTAAAACGATTTTGGAATTAAAGGTAAGAAAGAGATAGTTTACAAGTTTTTTTTTTTTTTTTTTCCAATATGGGAAAAACCAACATTAGAGCATGTGGTATCAAATGTTTGATACTAATATATTGGGATCCCATTCTAAAAAGACTAAAGAAGATTATTGTGTTTATTTTAAATTAGTTGTTAATCATTTTATTTATGTAGTCTTAGTGTGGATGATATGTTGTTAATTGGAGAAATAGGGAAATAATCAAGGAAGTCACAATACTATCGCAATATAAATTTGACATGAAAGATCATGGTGTTGCGAATTTCAATTTTGGATTCGAAATTAAAAGTGATGCAGTAGATAAGAAACTTTGGTTGAATAAGAGGAAATATGTTAAGAAAATATTGTGGAGCTTTAATATGCAGGAATGCACATCAGTGAAGGTCATTATTCCTATAGGTGGAAATATATCTATAGAGCAATGTTCCAAGGCATATGTAGAACAACATGACATGTTACATCTTTCGTATGATACTCATGTTGCTAGTTTCATGTATTCAATGACTTGTACAAGATTTGCACATGTAGTATAATATTTCCAGGAGATATATGTGAAAACCATGGAAGGGGAATTGTATAGTCAAAAAGAAGGATTTTTAGGTATTTTGATTCCATTATATATTATGTTTTTTCTACTAAGGAAGGTCTGAAAAAGATAGATTGTTGGACATACATGATTTTTTTAATAGAGATTGCATTGGAGATCTAGCTCATAGAGGATCTACAATTTGTTATGTGTTTAACCTATTTGGAGGAGTAATTAGTTGGATGAGAAAGATAAATTTTTTCATGGAACTCCCAACTATATATGTTTAATATATGGTAGCTACAGATGAAAGTAAAGAAGTTGTATTAACAAAGATTACATTCGTATATTGGGTTTGTACAAAAAGATAGCAATTATATAGTGATAGTCAAAGTGATTTTGTTTTTATAAAAATTCCAACCTATATTTCAAAGGAGCATCATTTTGTGAGAGACATTTTTGATGACAAGAAGTTTTTCTAGTGAAGGTTGATGAGATTAAGAATGTTACAAATTCATTATCAAAATCTATAAGCATTGATAATCTCTTGGTGTAGAGAAAAGATGAGACTTTTCCCACTAGATTTTTGGTCTTGTAATGCTATGACCCCTTCTATGCAAAGAAAAAGCAAGTGGGAGAGTATTGGATATGAGTTATATTATTTTCATAGCTATCCATTATCTAGGGGGTTGTCCATGGGGTGGATCCCTCAAAATTTTCTTGGGTTCCTTTTGCATATGTTTTTGGTAGTTTCATCACATGATTTCTTCATTTGCTATTTTTTTGGTGCATGGAGTTGTAGCCCATGGTTTTATACTACCATTTAAGGAATTAAGGTTGTAATATGATTTGGGTTAATGTATTAGGTGGTTTGGATGTTAAGTAATGCTATATTTTCTATTGTAAACAATGAAGTTCGATTTTGACCTTCAAGAAACTCGTTAAAAAACTAAGGAACTTGAAATAACAAGATTAAGACCTACTATTTTATCAAGAGAAGAACCATCAAATATAGGACTTATTTCAATATCTAGGCTACCTATTACAATATGAGATACACATGACCTCCCTCATTAGCCACATTAAGAGCACCATCAAAGCAAGAGTTAATCTCAACCATAACACTAAAAGTAATAAACCCTAACCTAACATCTCGACGCAAATGAAAATCTATATAGTGTAACTAAACTTTTCAAAGGTTTTCCTTCATCAAAGCAACTTTGAACTAGATATGGCTAGGCATAATATGGAGAAAAAGTGGTAACGAAGAATATTTTGGTCCAATGGTCCACAACTACCTCTATGTCATATTTCTAATTAGAAGTTAGAGAAGACACAATTTACTCAGGAAATCTTCAGACCAAAAACTATGGATAGGGATAGTTTCCAAAATAGACCCTTTAATAGTTCTTGTATTTTCTTCACCATTTGGAGAAACAATAGCACCCTTCTTGACCTTATCAATGAGCCTCCTCTCCTTCTCACAAATCTTTCTTTTGAAATGACTAATATAATATTAAGCTAGATTCCCATAGGAATTATATTTCACATAATTGAAGGATACCCCGTGATAATATATAATATAAGAGAAAGAGAGATTACTTTTCGATAATTCAACTCTGCCACTAAACCATGCTTCAAATCGAAAGCTACAAGCAGACATGCTGTGAGAATTTTGCTATTGTCGAGAGAACTCATATTCACCTATTAAAAAATCCCTCAATCAAGCCCCAAATATGTTGACTCCCTCAAAAAATTATAATTAAATTACAAACACATGTACTTTTATTGAAATTTTCATGATCTTTATCCTTTCCAAAATATCATCAAATAAAGATGGCTATTTCTTAAAGAATAACATAAATGATTTCTTCCACATAGTCTAATTTGAGTGAGTTCTGCACATTCTCTTGATTCTAAGTTTTCCTTGGTATGAATGATTATACTTTTTAATTTTATTCAGCTTTCATGACTTTTATATCCATTTGGTTTGTTACACTAAAGAGCATTTCCTAACGCCCCTTAAACTATGCATTCACAAAAGTGACAGTAGGTGGATTTTATCTTAATCATTAAGAAGGTACCTATTTCAAGGGTTTGATATAATCCCAGACTATACTATTTTTAGTGATAATGATAATGATTGTTACTCTCCATTAATACCATGTTTTCTATATTGGACATGAAGAAAACGGTAAAGAATTATTTGTTTTTTAACTTTATTTTTAAAAAATCAATTAATCTCAATCAATACATTAGGAAGGTTAGTGGTGTGACAAATAACTTGAATTTGATATTTAATATGGTAATATGTAGGATATTTTAGGAAAATTCTAATTTCACACTCTAATTTCTTAGTATTAGTGATGGATTTTCTTTTTCCCTTCTTATTTTAGGAAGTATCCAATGCACTATTTCATTATGGAACTTGTAAGTTTTTATTCAAAATATAGGCTCACTTATGTTTAGCTAGCTATAAGATAAGGATGTCTTGGATATTATAAATAATAGCTAATGATTAGTATCTAAATTTTCGTATATTTCTTTATCAATTCATAGTTTCTTATAAATTCTATATATGGTGATATTTTTAATGAAGGCAATTACATGCAAAGTGACATTTTCTTTTAAGCTCTAATAATTTAACACTTAGCATCCTTACATTATCCCATTATATGATGACATTTTTATGGTATTAATATTATTCCAAGCTCCCTCCTTTATATTCTAATGATTTAGGGAAGAGTTATCATCATTATGCCATCCCTTCTTAAGCTTGATGTAAAATTGGAAAGAGTTCAAGGAATATTTAAGAATCCTTTGACATTTTCTTTTAAGCTCTAGTGATTTAACACTTAGCATCCTTACGCTATCCCATGATATGATGACATTTTTATGGTATCAATATTATGCCAAGCTCCCTCCTTTATATTATAATGATTTAGGGAAGAGTTATCATCATTATGCCATCCCTTCTTAAGCTTGATGTAAATTTGGAAAGAATTCAAAGCAATATTTAGGAATCTCTTTTCCATTCATTTATTTATCTTGTTTTTTATGTTAGACACATACTCATAGTTATATTATCTATGGGAGAAGGAAAAATTTTCATAAAGATGATAGAATATGATATAATATTTTTAATTTAAAATTATAAACCTTTTTGAATTGAATTTTTTTC
Source organism: Pinus taeda (assembly GCA_000404065.3). NCBI lineage: Eukaryota > Viridiplantae > Streptophyta > Pinopsida > Pinales > Pinaceae > Pinus > Pinus taeda. The sequence goes on from APFE031653099.1 coordinate 29,684, forward strand.
AATTTATTTTTATAGTACATAAAAATATTATAACTCCAAACATCACATCTATATAAAATAATAAAAAACTCAAAATCCACTTTCTTAATTTATAGATATTTTAATCATTTACATAAAGTTTGTACCATTTATTAACACTTTGATTAAAATTATATTTCTAAATAAGTTTGCAACCAAAATTAGCTCATCCTACAAATTATTATTGTTAAATACCAAATTAAAAGAATTTTTAAAATTTCAATATCATAGCATTGTATATTCAATTAATTTTTTTCTCCCAATCTTCAATTTAGCTTATTTATTTATGAAGCACTCACACTCCTACTATTCGAAATCTTCCCATTTTGATTTGCTGGAGTATTTGGTTCAAAGAAACAAAGTCATATTCTCTGAAATTATACCTAGCTGGCCTCATGTCACAACACACCTCATCTCTACTTATCATAGTATCCAGGAGGAACGGCCACCCTATTGAAATCTTCCATTTTGATTTGCTGAAGTATTTGGCTTCAAAGAAACAAAGTCATCTCCTCTGAGATTATACCTAGCTTTTCCTCATGTCAAAACACACCTCATCTCTACTTATCATAGTATCCGATCTCTACTTATCATAGTATCCGGGAGGAAGACCGCCGCCACACTATTGATGGCATGTATCAACTGAGATTATTGACAAAAATTATCCTTGGGCATATTTGGATGGTTCGGCAAATAGCTGCGGTGGGGTATTTTACTAGAAATCACAAATAATCAGTTCTATAAGATATAGATGGGATTGAGAGGGGACAAATAACTTCGCTAAACTCATTACACTTGGTGATTGTATTGATAAGGGATGTTTTTGCTTTTACATTTTTAGTGACTCCAGACTTATCATAAATTGGTTTAATCAATAATCTACATGTCACATACACCCACTTTGAAATATATTGGATAAGACTATGATGCTGAAATCTCAATTTTATTATATCTCTTGTCATCATATACACAGAAAACACAATCAAGTTTCTGACTTACTATCTAATGTGGCCACGCACCTGCCACTAGGCACTGGATGAGCTAAGAACAACCTACACTTCTACATATATTATTTACCATATGAATAACAGCAGCTAAATGGGGCAACATGCCCTGATTTTTTATTTCCATGACTTTTTGATGTATTTAAAATTTTTGCACGGTATATTTACATTTCTTTGAGCAACTTATCAAATGAACCTCCCAACTTGATATAATTTATATTTTTTTATTGCACAAAAATGTCATGACCACACATACAGCTTATGCTTTCAGTCATTTAATGAAAATTACTATCTTTCCTTCGGAAAAAAACAAAGCTGCGGACACAATCAAAATAGATGACTGCCCAATAATTTATTTATTCATAAGAGGTAGATATCGGGGCATTGCACATCATCGAACAAACCATCAATATAGCTACAAAGATGAGCCTCTCTAGCTCAACTTAGAGAACCCTTCGGGTTTTATTGATAAGAGGTAGATAGCCGGGCATTGCACATCGTCGAACAAACTAGCAATATGGCTAAAAGATGAGCCTCTCTAGCTCAGCTTAGAGAACACTTCGGGATTTATTCAAATAGAGATATTAGATGGAACGGTATTGCGCAGTGCAGTAGAGTAGTCGATACTAGAATGGGTACTGCTCGTAGCGCATGAAACAGTCAGTGAGTTGAACGTGAGCACCGATGGCATTGTTGCAAATGCCCTCGATGCGGACGCTGAGGTCAATAAGGCAGGCCTGGAAATCAGACTGAGAAAGTCCCCCATTGCAGATTCAAACTCACCTCGCCTGAAACACTACCCACGACGACAACTAGTACCGTTACAGATAATGGAAGGCCAAAGGACCCCATCGCCATGGCCGCCAAAAACGAAATAATACCACGTCTAATAAACCCTTCAAATGGCCAACCTTACCGGGATGCCACTTATCACTCTGTGCCTCCATTTTATAGGCCTCGTGGCACACGGTTCCTTGCGTATGATGACCTCCGTCACGTAAACGATGATGTCGGATAATGTCAAGCTCGTGAGTGGAGAGAAACAAACAAAAGCTTCATTTCGTCCACCGTCATCAGGGAAGGGGGATATGTTACATGCTTCAAGTATTGTCTTTAAATAAATTATAATCTTCTATATTCCGTTCGTACTATATGTTTTTGTCAAACATGCCAATTCACACATAAAGTAAAACAAGTTATGTGCAGTAATTAGGCATGAAATTTCAAATTTATTTTGCCACTCAAGAGAAAATATAAGACATTTATTTGTTTGTAACCTTTATCATTTTACATTTTATGCAGATTTGAATGTGTGAAAATATTTTACATTTTTATATAAAAATTTGACTATCATTCAAAATAAAAATCTAATTCAAAAAATATTCCTCGAGAAATTCGTCAGGTTCCTAAGTACTTAATTTGTAAAATAATCAATATTTCTTTTCCTCTGTAATAATCAATATTTCTTTTTTTAGATTTTAGTGTTCAAACCCTCTATTTTGGGGTATTGCTGGAGCAGGTTGCGGATTATACCATCGGAATGTTGAAGTTAGATTAAAAACCAGAATTGCTACACGATACCAGGAAGCTGGAGGGTCTTATTGTATGGCATTGAAATAATGACTTAATTAATACCATACTAACCACATTACTAATAGCATACTAACGACATTGAAACAATTAGTTATGTTTAAGTAATCACATGCCAACAAGGCCGCACCAGAAACTCTCAATCTGTCTTGCAAGGTATAAGGTGAACACTTATCCATTCTCTGATTTATGATGTGTATCACATGGATTTAAGTTTTCATCCCACAGCACGTCATAATTGAAGTGTAATTTTAATTTATCCTTGTGAAATAAAGGCCGGAGCAGAAAATGGAGTTGTTTATACTGAGATTTATTACAGTTAAAATGGTCTTTTAACTGTATATTTGGATTCAGCATCCTGATAAACCCCTGGGAAGCTTTGATGGTGCAAAAACTAGCTATCAAACTTGCAATTCCAATAAATTGCTGCTGGATTTTGACCAGAAAAACCCACCAAAAAAACTTTCAAAAACTTGCCTAACTAGGCAGAAAATACCTACTACCACCAATCAAATTACAGGCCTACTGTATTACCCACCATGATAGCAATAATGAAGACGGTAATAATATTATTGAATGGCATAGTGTGTTCGTTGTTACTAAGTGTATGGCCTAATACATAAATATGTATATATTTCAAATAAATACAATATTTATTATCTTAATATACATCATCTAAATATATATGGTAGTGATTTATTTTATTAAAATATTGGTTTAATAATAAAATTTAGAACGTGTATTAAATATTGATTAATTTATTACAATAGATTTTTTTGAAGTTTATATAATATTAATTATATAAATTGAATGAGATCCTTAAGGTAAGCTTTTTTTTTAAATAAATTATTAATTTATTTTAAAGTATTATTAATTTGTTTTTAAGATAGACATATGAAGCCTTATATTATATAAAAAAGTAAGATAACAAGTTTATGTGTTATTCATTTGTTATTAGAGAAATTAGAGAAATCACATTGTAAAATTAACTTAATCCACTTGGAATTTTCATAATGGTAATAGAAGCTACTAGGGCTATATGCTACATGGTATTGTTAATTTTGTAACTAGGGTCAAACTCCATATTGAACATCTCATATTAATGAGACGATGCTTGCATTAAATTCCTCTTTTCGAGAGGACTAAAATTGACCTAAAGATCACCTAATTTGGTTAAGTAAAAGTTAGGATTTGAATTATTTTATACATATATTCGTTATGGAATGGGTCTGCCCTAATGACATGGGTAACTACTTGGTTTAGCTTAACCTGAATTAAACCCTCATGAAAGCCTATAAATGGAAGCAACCTCAAGTTCATTTCATCACATTTGATCAAGTCATTTTCTATTCTTCTCTTTTGTCTTCACTTGCACATGTTCGATGGAAGGAGTTCGCACAATGGTCTGAAATCATAGGCACAAGGTTTGCTTTGAGTTAGGGTTTTCTGTGTCCATTGACGTTGGCACAAGTTGGACAAGAGAGCATCTAGAGAGCCTTAGAAGTTGGCAAATATGCTTATGGGAGAGTCCAGGGGTTCAGAGTTAGATCGGGCGGCAATAGTCCCCGGAGGCTCACACATAGTGGTCCTCAAAGCATCCATACCATCCTAGATGCCCACACAACAACTCTAAGGGAGCGTCCAAGGGTTTATGGTGTGTTTTACACCAGACACATGCACAAAGTCTTTCTGAGAGCAACGGAGTAGTCACAGTCGTCGTCACAATGTGTCTTAGAGAGCGTCCTAGGTGTTTTGGACGCACGCATACAATTTTGATGAGACCGTCCCTGGTTCATATCTAGGGTTTGACATATTGGCTTTAGTTGGCTTCAGTGATTTGTTGGATCTGGGTTTCTCTCTGTTGTTATAAAAATCTATACATTTGTAGATCTCATTAGTTAGTATCTGCTGCAAAGATATGTATTTGGGCTCATTGTATTCTCTACAAAAATATTTTTATGACAATCTATTAAAGAAGAAGATTTCAAATGGTTTCCCCCTTATGGGATTTTTACCTAGCCTTGGACCAATCCATTGTCTTGTATGGTTGTGTTTTGTCTTCTTTGTTATTGCATACATTATTTTTCTTCAGTTACATTTATGATTGGTTATACTTCCAATAATTGGATGTATTATTAATAAAGAAGTAATTTGGGCTAAAGTAATTGATACAACATAGAACAATTAGAAAATTTAACATGGTATTAGAGTTGAGGGTAAGAGCAAGCCCGAAAGAACACAAGGATTAAAGTCCTCTTTTTCATAACACAGATTGCCTAATCAAGGACAAAATGTCATCCTCTCCCTTCAAGGAGCATGAAAAGTTGGGTGATGCATCAAACTTTAATGCATGGAATGTGAGATTGGAGATCATAGCTCACAACAATGATGTGTTAGAATACATTCAAGGAAGGATGCACAAGCCTCCACAAAATTCTTCTTCTTCCCTCAAGAACAGTTACAATAAAGGTAAATCCTAAGCAAAGAAAATCATAGATGATGGTTTACCAGATCATTTACTTGCATATCTTGCGAATTTAAGAAAGTCTAAAGATATGTATGACAAAATAGCCGACATGCATGAAATCAACAACTTAAATGAGATCATCACCTTGAAATATCAACTCAAGGAAACTAAGATGAACAATTGCGGAGAGTTGGAGAAAATGTGCCTGACAGGGAGTTAGTAGTTGTGACTCTTAGAGGTCTCCCTCCTATTTGGGTAACCTTCATCACTACAATCATCAATAATCATGTCCTTCTGTTATTTGATGAAATTGTTGAGAAGCTCACTCAAGAAGAATCAAGGATGATAGTAAGAGGAAGGATTCAAAAACATGAAGAGGGAGAGCCCACTGCATATATCACTCATGCCAAAATAAAGAAGGAAAAAGGAGGTCCAACAGGGAAGCCTCCTTTTAAAAATACAAAAGGAAGAAATTAAAATTCATTGTCTCATGTTGAATCAGTAAATTGCCAGAAGAAGGGTCATTATGCATGAGACTATCCTGAGAAAGGAAAGAGGCCACACTACAATACTAAAGGAAACTACGATAATGAAAGAAGAAAGGACAATCAAACAAATAACTGTGATAGAAGATATGAAAGAAGAATAAGAGACTTCTCAAGCAACCATGAATAAGATCATCCTCCTCAAAAGAAGTCAAGGGCTCCCAGGTATGAAAGTAATGATTTAAATAAATCTAAATACGTTCTTATTTCTGCTCTTACTTGTTCTTCTCCCCTCAATTCGTGGGATAGTTGGTTGGTTGATAGTTTGGCCACGCATCATTTCTCTAGTTACAACGAAGTTCTCTCTAATCTAGTAGAGAGGGAGACTAAGCTAAAGATCATTCTTGGAGACAACTTCACTCATCACATGAAAGGATTTGGGTCCATCATATTTCAATTGAATTATGGGGAATCAGTTCTGCGACATGATATTATGTATGTACTAGGATTGATGAAGAATCTAGTATCTATATCCACATTGGAAGATAAAGGGAAGAGGGTTTCCTTCATCAAAGGGAACCTTTTTACTTGGTATGATGATTCACCTATGAGAGATGCATTGACATTAGGATTGACATCTGAACGACACTGTAGAGTCAATGGAAGACCTCTTCTAGCATTGGTTCATAACACCAATCATCTATATGAGTTATGGTACCATAGACTGACTCATTTTCACTATGATGCACTTCCAAATTTGAAGAAATTGGTCTCAGGTATTCTCGACATTCAATCTGATCATGATGGAGTTTGCCCAGGTTGTGCAAGTGGAAAAGAACAAGGGAACCATTTCCCTCTAGTAAGAACAAGACAAATGACACTCTCCATCTCATTCATTCTGATATATGTGGTCTGATTCTTGTACATTCTATTGGTGGTCATCTATACTACGTCACCTTTATTGACGACTTCTCAAGAAAGACATGGATATATTATCTTAAGCACAAGGATGAAGCCTTTGGAACATTCAAAGAATTCAAATCCTTGATCGAAAATCAAACACGAAAGAGAATCAAAGTCTTCAAGTGGGACAATGGAGGGGAAAACATGTCAAAAGAATTTATAGCATTTTGCAAGAAAGACAAAATCAAGAAGGAAATGATTGTGCCTTATACTCCCAAACATAATGGTCTAGATGAAAGGAAGAACATGCCTATAATAGAAGCTACCCATTCTATGCTCCATGATCAAAAGATGCCAAAGTTCTTTTGGGCCGAAGTTACTTCTGTTGTTGTATATGTTCAAAATAGGGTGCCTTGTCAAGCATTAGAAGACAAGACTCCTAAAGAAATATTCACAGGTATCAACCCCGATATCAGCCATCTTCCTCTATTTGGATGCCCCATATATTTTCATGTGTCGAAGGACAAAAGGAACAAATTGGAAGCTACAAGAAGAAAAGGTACCTTTGTGGGTTATTGTGAAAATTTTAAAGCATATAGAATTTATATTCCTGGTCAGACGAAGATCGAAATTGGTAGTGACATAACATTTGATGAAGATGCAGCTCTTGGAAAAGCAAGATATATTCCTCTGCCTCCTCCTCCCAAGGAAGAGAATGATGACTGGGATATTGTATCTGGTCCTTTTGTATCTAAATCTAATATTAATGATGATACCATGGAGCCTATGGATCTATTAGATCTACCCCAAAGTGATCCTCCTACTAGAAAGACACCACTTTGGCTCCACGATACTGTTATGAAACCAGCTCAAGAAAAGATAGAAAAGATAGATCAACACCTTAGAATTCAACCTCTTTGAGGGGGAAACCTCCTTTACATTACATAAATGAACAATTCTTGGATGATTCAAATGACAAAACCTCCTTTCTATATATAGGAGTCTAAGGAGTCACAATATAAACCAGCCGACCTAACAATAATATATAAAGCCACAAAAATAACAATAGAGGGATTCTATGGGGCACAGTAATAACAATATGGGGGCAATAGGGGCACAACAATATTAATAAGGGTATAACTACAATAGTAATGGGGTAATCACTAGTATTATAGGGACCCAACATGCCCCTCGCCTTCAAAAAAGTGTTGTCCTCAACGCTTGAGTAGTTCTGGATA
>APFE031653099.1:41343-53237 GCA_000404065.3 Pinus taeda
AATCATGATTAACATTTCTTTTGTTCTCATCATGAGTTTCCTTTAGTACCTTTTCACCATTAGTGACCATTCCTTGTAGCAACTTATTCATATTTATTGTCAATTATTCCATCTTATCATCCATGCCATCAATTTTTGCGTCCACGTCATTCATCTTAGCATCCATGCCATTCATCTTAGCTTCCATGCCATCCATCTTAGCTTCTACACGCTTCTTTAAATAATCCATATTAGCTTCTACACCTTTCTTTAAACCATCCATCTTAGCTTCTACATCTTTCCTTAAACCATTCATCTTAGATTCTGTTGCTTTTTGTGCAAGTGACACTTGTTGCACTTGTTCTTGTAATTTTGATATATCATATAGCATTTCTTCTTCTTCTTCATGAGTCATGCTAGAGCTTCTAGGTTCCTTACTAGGTGTTTTCATTTTCTTTCCTCGGGGCATCAGTTACTGATAATAATGCTCTATTATGCCCTTTGAATTCCTTCAAAATAAATTTTCAAACCAAGCTTAAGCAAAAATTTAAGAAAATCTACACACCTTTTTTCACTTTGTAGAAGCTTCATATTGCCTCTGACGTATCTCTGTAATTTCCAATCATCTAGTTCTCAATTTGTGACTTGTAGTAGCCCTTTGTGTCATCTTTCCAATGCACAAGTCTGACCCAAATTGGTTTCTCCAAGGAAGAGTTATGTGAAATCTGCCGCAGTGACTTGATTATAGACTAGTTTAGTAGAGCGAACTTGTATGACGTGCCACGAGTCACTGTTTCGACATTTGGATCTAAAAAATGCATGCGCGCAACTGCAGTCCATCCTCTTTCTGCATCTTCTTATGAAATTTAAATCCGATCCCCAGAGAGAAAGTTATGACGATTTTCCCCAGGTCACCTATTTGGAATGTAATTCAGGAGTCTGCCAAAAGACCGACTTCCTCAGATCATATCTCGCAAATATCACGTGAAAAGTTCTGAAATTCGGACCCAAAGTTCAACGAGTTTTCTTCTCAAATGGGTTTTTTTGTGACTTCTGCAACATCACAGAAAAAAGTTATAGTGAAAATGCCACGATGACCTATTTGGAGCAGCGAAACCCTAGAATCCAAAGCTCTGATACCAAATGTTATGAAACCAGCTCAAAAAAAGATAGAAAAGATGATTTCAACGCCTTATAATCAGCCTCCGAGGGGGAAACTCTTTACATTACATAAATGACATTCTTGGATGATTCAAATGACAAAACCTCCTTTCTATATAGGAGTCTAAGGAGTCACAATATAAACCAACCGACCTAACAATAATAATATAAAGCCACAAAAATAACAATAGCGGGATTCTATGGGGCACAGTAATAACAATACGGGGGCAATAGGGGCACAACAATATTAATAAGGGTTATAACTACAATAGTAATGGGGTAATCACTAGTTTTATAGGGACCCAACAGATACTTTACAGGATTTTGAAAGACATTTCCCCATGCGTAGATCATTCAGATAAAGTAATCAACCATTCATGTATCTGGGATATGTTGAATCCATGAGCATTATGATTCAAGTGGAACCATCCTCATTCAAATAAGTTGTAAAAGAACAAATTTGGAAGGATGTTATGGCTGAGGAACATGAATCAATTGTGAAAAAATATGTATGGGATGTTGTAGCTAGACTGAAAGGGAAGTCTTCTATAACTTCAATATGTCTATTCAAGATCAAGCATGGAATGATTGACGACATTGGGAAATACAAAGAAAGGTTTGCAGCTCTATGATTCTCTTAGAAAGAGGGAGAAGATTATGATGAAATATTTGCTCTTGTGGCTCGATATACAACCATCCATTCTATAATTTTCCTTGTTGCAAGTCAGGGATGGACTCTTCATTAGATGGATGTAAAGACTGCATTCCTTCATGACATGTTATAGGAAGAAATATATGTTGAACAACCACAAGCATTTGAGGTGGAAGATCGAAAAACAAATGTTTGCAGGTTCAAGAAGACATTATAGGGTTTGAAGCAAGCTCATCAAGCTTGGTATGTGCACATTGACAGTTACTCACTGAAGCTAGGGTTCACAAGAAGAAATGTCGATCCCAACTGCTAGTTCAAGGTAGTCCAATGTATGCCATTGATTTTGGTTTTACATTTTTACGATCTATTCTTGAAATGTAATGAGCCTATCATGATTGAATGTAAGAGGAGGCTAGCCTTTGAATTTGAGATGAAATACGTTGGTCTCATGCACTACTTTTTGCGCCTTGAAGTGTGGTAAAAGCCTCATGATATTTTCCTTCAAAAGGAAAATATGTTCTAAAATAGATGGAAAGACTTGGAATGGCTGAATGGAAATAGATGGTTACACCAATGGAAATGAACTTCAAGAAGTTATGTGGAGATGTTGTAGGACCAACCTTGAAAATCCGTCCAAGTATAGACAATTGATTAGGGCTCTGATGTTCCTTGTGAAAACCTGTCCAAACATACAATATGTAGTAAAAACACAATAATTAAATTGATGACCAATCTCCTCCAAGCACATTGGATAGCATCTAGACACATATTGAGATATTTGCATGGGTCGATCACACTTGGCCTGAGATATTCTACTAGAAATGTTCAACTTCATGCATACACTGATGCTGAAAGGGCCGGAAATGTTATCTACAGGAAAATTACATCTGGATGTTGTTTTAGCCTTGGATCTACCATGATATCCTGGATGAGCAGGAAAGAAAATTTTTTAGCATTAAACACCACACAACCAAAATACTTTTCCACTAACATGGCTAGTTGTGAAGTAGTTTGGTTGAGAAATCTCTTTGGAAAGATACTTGAGTAGGTCCTAGATACTACAGTGATATATTTCAACAACAAGAGTGGAATCCATTTGGAAGATAATCATGTGTTCCATGAAAATTCCAAACATATTGAAATTCAATATCACTTTATTTGAGACATGGTGCAGAGAGGAGTTGCTAGGCTCCATCGCATATCAATAGATGGACAGATTGTAGATATTCTCACTAAGGCATTACCAAATATAAATTTCTTGGTTTTCAGAGAACAACTTGGACTGATGGATGTACCCCCTTCGAATAGGGGGTAGTGCTAATCGAGGACACTAAGCCAACTCTTCCTACTCTATTTGAGCTCCCAAGGTGATGAATTAAGATGGAGGGCTCCTAGGTTTGAGGTAACTCTAGAAAATAGGGCATTACCCTTATTTGTTACCCATAGGGTTGAAGAATGCTACTCCCCTAACTTCATAGGGTCAGACAATTCTTCTCCCCTGCTTAGTCTTTCATCATATACCCCAGTTGGCATCATACCCACAAGTAGGCCACCTTTTTGGGAATAACACTCCTCATTTGGCCAACGAGTTGAGAGTGTACTTGGGGTGTGCAACCCAAATCGATTATGATGCAAGTGTTCTACCACATGACTAGAGAGTCATTGTTGCGATGATCAAGAAGCAATACGATTGGGTTGAGGGTAAGCTCTCTGATAAGATTCGAGGTTTGAGGATGTGCTCCCGTGTATGATGTGTTATCCTACTTCTCAATATGGGTGGAAGTTATTGATCCATGATTCTTCTTCTTCTAGATCCAGTAAATTTCAGCAGATAGAGTTGAGCAGAGATAGTCAAATCATTACAATAACATGACATGATGATACAAAGATCAACTCACTAATATTGGTAGGTGGAATTCTTCCTAGTTGAGAGGGAGTGTTAATATTTAAACTAGGGTAAAATTATACATTGAATAGCTCAAATGAACGAGATGATGCTTGCATTAAGCTCCTGTTTTGGAGAGGACTAAAATTGACATAAATATCACCTAATTTGGTTAAGAGGAAGTTAAGTTTTGAATTATTTTATACATACATTCATTATGGAATGGGTCGTCTCTAACCACATGGATAGCTATTTTCGTTACCTTAATCACAACTAAAACCTCATAAAAGCCTATAAAGAGAAGTGACCTCAAGTTCATTTCATAACATTTTATCAAGTCATTTTATATTCTTCTTTTTTGTCCTGGCTCACACAAGTTCGATGGAAGGAGTTCAGACAAGGTTTTGAAATTACATGCGCAAGGTTCACTATAAGTTAGGGTTTTATGGGTCCTTGGATAGTAGCATAAAGTGGAAATGAGAGCGTCCAGAGAGCCCCAAATAGAAAATGATTCTGGAAGTTTAGGACACAAAAAAATACTAAAAAATTAAATTGTGCTACAATTAAGGAAACTAAACAGCTGAAAGAAACACTGGTGGGGATCCAAGTGGAATTGGCAGGCATCCACCATTATCCACCTGGATTAGAAAGTTCACTCAAGTTAGTTCAGGAGGGAATATGGTGGATCGAGGAAGTTTGAAGGCCTAAGATTTATGTCTTCAAGATGTGTCAGTGCGTTCAAGCAGGTCACACTTCTTTGAGTCAAATGAGCACACTCAAGGAAGACTTAGTCACATTTCAGCATGCAGTTTTGAATAGGGAAGGGGCTTGACGCTTTTGGAGTGTGCCCAACTCTATGGGAGGGTAGATGCACTTTTTAATGGTGAAGGGTCACCCATCAAGGCTTCGAGGTGCACTCATGCACTCTTTGACTTAATGCGCTTGGTTTGTAACCAAAATTTGTCTAAGCTTGGATGGTTAGTCAAGGGATCAAAAAGTTGACTTGTAAACATAAAAGCATGTGTTACACATACTAACTCATTACGAAAACTTATACAAGCTTTATCAACAATGAATATATATTAAAACACCACTTTATGCACATTCCCCAAGTACAAATGGCGAAGTGTGTGTGACTATGACTCCAAAGTGTCTTTTTGCAAAAACAAAGGTTTTGTGACCATAAAATGCACATTATGATATTGAAATCATTCTGATGACACTTAGGAACACTCAAAACATATGAAACAACACAAAAAGACACTTGACGACCAAAGCGACACTTGATACGACAATGAGGTAGGCTCCAAAATTACAATGCAATGAAATTTTGGCGGGTGTTGTAGCAATGAGAACACATCACTTTTGTCTTGTACTTGGACTATTTGAATTCATTTATTGGTTGACTTGAGTTTGACATGGTTCCTTTTCATATTCCATAGTATCTATTACTTTATAAATAATATACATTATTTCTAATCCATTTTTCCTTTAGGCTCTACTCCATATTTTGTTTCATACATGTTTTATATGGCATGACAAATCATACATATAACTAAATGTTTCTAGCTAACCTGTTACATATAAAATATAGTAAGTATGTCAACACCAACACATACAATTTGTTCAATTAAAATGTGTTAATTTAAGGTGTACATAAAATTTATTTATAATATGTTATACTAGAAATTGTGCCAGATGTTGCAAAGGAAACACCGTAAGGCAATAGCATATAGCACTAATTAGCTCTTTCACCACTGTTGAAAGACAGAAAAATATATAAAAAAAAAGACAAGGACCATGCTACAATGAAATCTTACTACAACACTACTTTCTTGAAACTTACAAATCATGATGCCTATGTTGAAGTTAAATACCTTGTATAATTATGCCAACATGAATGCCTCATGAATAAAGAAATAGATCGTGATTTTCTACCTTTGGAATCAGAGGCCATTTTCTTACAATTCCTCCATATTTCTTCATGATCACTTTGTCCTACTATAGACAACCTAAATTAGTACAAAGAATATTTTTTTTTTAGTTTGGAACATTTGTTTACGAAGGACCATAACAATTTTGTGAATAAATTCTGAATTTTTGTGAATTAAGATCTACCATTGAATAAAAATGCACATATCACCAATTTGGAAATTGAACGCATGTGGCTTTGATCTTGAACAGAAGAAAGTGAATTTTGATTTAGCTTATACTACATTTACCATGAAATTTCCAACATTTGAGGCACACTTACCATAACATTTGTAGATTAACACACTGTTGTTCATAGATATCACTTCAAGAGCAGTAAAAGCAACTCTATTGAGAAAACAACTCCAGTACTAAGAGAGATTTGGTAGCAATTGTGGAATTGGCGAACATCTCTTGGTCTTTGGTGTTGGCTATTAGGAAGAGCTTTCTTGATCTTGTATAGAAGACTGCAAAATTTCATTTAAATTTTTGCAAGGAGTGTCAAGGTGCAAGGTAGAATAAGCGGAGGGGAAGTTGGGATTGAGCGGTGTATGAAGAATATTGTTACTTGAGATAGATTCATTTGAATAAAATTTTTGCAAGTGTCAAGTTGCAAGGTAGAATAAGAAGAGGGGAGCGGTATATGAAGAATGTTTTTACCTGAGACAGATTCATTCGAATAAAAAAATAAGTAAGCTTGACGTCATATAATATGATTTTTTTTTATGATTATAAAGTAAAAACCATGTATCATGTGACTTGTTTCCTTTAAAAAGTAAATATTTTTTAATTTTTTAGGTTTGTCGCAATAATGTTCATATAACACTACCCACTAAATGAGTTGGGGTCTAAATCAAACTCACCCAAGCCTCTTTATCTTAATAGACTCCACTAATATCTGCTTTTATAGGTGATCATTAACTGGATCAAACATGTATAACCCTAGATTCCTATATACATAGTGTAGTGGGGACACAAACAAGAAAAAAGGAAATAATTCTCTAATTATCATAATGCAGGGGCTTAGACCAAGAAAAAATAGCATTAAACATTATAAAGAAACTTTAAGGTGAGGAATTATGACAGTTATCCACAAAAATTAAGGTGATAAATTCCTATCCTAAACATCATAGATATGCAAGGTTTCACATTCGACCAAGAAAAAAAGAGCATTAAGCATTATAAAGAAACCTTAATGTGACGAATTATGAGAGTTATACAAAAAAATTAAGGTGGTAAATTCCTACCCTAAACATCATAGATATGAAAAGTTTCACATTCAAACTTGTCATTTTAATGTTTGGAAAACTCATAATGACAATTCAAACCGATCATTTCAATTTTTTGGGAAAATGATCAACAAAATTGTTCTTTATTCTCGACACGCACTAGAAAAATGGTCAATCTATGTATGTTTTCCAAGACATTATATCCATTCACAACCACTCGATTTGGGTTTGAACGACCTGCATATTATAATTAATATGATCTAGGACTCAATTTTGGCCATTTTTCAATTTCTTTAGGATTCTCAACATGTGGCCGTGCTCATGACATCATTATTTCTCCTCCTCTTTCTTCTTTTGTAGCACTCTGTAATAATTTGTAAAGAGAACAATGAAATAGTCGTCATACTTCACAAAAACAAGGAGTATTGCATCCAAGACTTCATGTGTAGGAGGCAGTTGCAGGATCAAGCCTCGATAAAGATTACGAGAGACTTGCTAGGATCATGGAAGGAACAAAGGATTAAGCCTGGGCACTGAGGTGTGAGATCCATCATGGCTACGACAATATATGTTAGGTAAAGGAAAGTGTTGAATAGTCTTTGTACGCTTGCAACTTCAGAGGTTATTCAATCAAATTATTGTTAGTCGCTCCTATGAAGGATCTATTACTGATCATGGACATGGGCAGTGAATACAACTTATGAACTCAGATAGAGTGGATTTCAATAAATCATTATTAATTGAGTGGCTTTTCTAATATTATTATAATGGTTTATATAAAGTAAATGACTAGATAATCAACACTCCATGATAAACATCAATTTTAAATTAATCAACTTAATTAAAAGAGGAAAAAAGGAAAAACTACTTTGGAAATAAACCTTAACTTTTGATTTTTGCATACTACTAAGAATATTCTAAAATATTATGTGGGATTTAGATCTCTTCCATTCAATAATAAGTCTTGATAGTTAAATCAAAATTTAGAAGCCTCATAATCACTTACATACCAAATTCATTAAATACAAGTTATGAAATGAAGTTAGATATAATGGATTTCAATAAACCATTATTACATTAGTGGTTTTTCTAATATTATTATAATTGTTTACTTAAATTAAATGACTAGTAAATGCAAATAATTAACAATCCATCGTAAACATCAAAAAATCCATGATAAATATCAAAACATTCACTTGATGATTGATCCACTTTTTTTTTTTTATGAAGTTGTCTGTGATCCTAAAGGCTTGATCTGTTGGTTGAAGATTTGTGACCCAGTGTCATTTAAGATGTCAAAGTAACCTCAGGATCACACCCAGCTTGGGCCAAACCAACCCTTAGCTAAATGGATTTTTTAGCATGTCTCCTCCCCCTAAAACATGAGATAACCACCCCCCATTAGGATTGATCTTGGGTCGCCTTGCTCATGAGGCCCATCCTTAATTGATTGTGCTAGTGGGACTTGATGAGATCCACCTGATTTTGACACTTCTTGACATGACCTTTTTTTAAATTAATCAACTTAATTAAAAGAGAAAAACAGACATAACTACTTTGGAAATAAATCATAACTTTTGATTTTTGCATATTACTATGAATATTCGAAAACATTATGTGGAGTTTAAATCCCTTCCATCCAATAATAAGTCTTGATACTTAAATTAAAATTTTAAAGCCTCATAATTACCAGAACTATTTTTATCTATATTATTTTAATTATAAACATAGAATTAAAATATGAAAATAACATATTACTTTAAAAATAATTTCACATTAATATTTAAAATCTCCATCCATATTTATATACTAAACAATATCTTTTACAAAATTGAATATAATTTTTTTTCCCATAATAAATAACACCCTCCTATATCTTTATAATAATATCTTAGGTGAAAAGGAAAAGCCCAGTCATTTCAAAATAGTGTCCTATGGTGGAATGGTTATTCGTTCAAGCTCGTTCTCTTAATGCACTCTATTGTGAAAAGGTCACTCGTTCAAAACTCAATCTTCTCTTAAAGCACTACTTAGTTAAAAAGTCAACATTTCAAAACTTAGTGGACAAAAATCTAGTCATGCTAAGTTGTTATTTTAGCATTGTTGTATTGGCCCATTTATAGAGTCTTCATGTTTAACAATTTCTTTACATATTTTAAATTGTATAAATATTTAATTTATATGGTAATTTTTCTTGTTAATTAATAATACTAATAATTTATAGTTTATAATTTTTATTTTTTATTTAATGATTGTAGAAAAAAGAATAAAAAATCCTGCAAATGTTCATAAATGTCATTTGAAAGAGGTTAAACTGTAGATGCGTTGTTTTAACATATAATGATGCAGAAAATTATTATCTTGCAGATATCACAAAAAGGATATAGGAAGAAAAAAAGATGGAGGACATGGGACGATCTAGAATGGTGTATTTTTATCATGCTATGTTGTCTCAAGGGATTTAAGACTCGACGGGTTTTAAGAGTTAGAGATTTTACTTTCTAAGGTGAAAACATGAAAGATACGAGATGCATGCCTCATTTTTCAATGGTCTTGCAAACTTATTTGCACATTCCATTGCTGCTAGACATTTATGATTTCCTTGTAAGACTAAAAAACTCATTTCTTACCATAAAATGTTTCCAATTGACGCGAAAAATGAAACATAAACCGTAGTTAAGCAAATAGTAAATGTAATATGCAACCACTGATCTATGCACAGTAATGAACCAAAGATCATGAGACGAAACTTAAAAGGTATTGCATATATAGAAATAGTTTCAAACACCCCTATTGTCCATGAGCAAGATATCGAGAGGTATCTCTCACATGGGACAACGACGTAACAGATATTTCACAGATAGCAGAAGTTTCAAAAACCCATTATGCACATGAGAAAAGTATCCAGAGGAACCTCTCACATGAGATAAGAATAATGCATACCCGATAAATCAATTCAGCATACCCATTGATCGATACCAAAATAGTACTTTAGCGAAAGCTAAATTTAACACTTAAAAAAGAAACGTTTATAGACACCCATTGATCGATACAAAAATAGTATTTTAGCAAATACTAAATCTAAAACTAAAAAAAAAACCTTTATAGGTATCTTGTCACGAAACAAGATTTTCTAGTGATTTAACAAGTGATTTATTTTTTGAGAATTGGATAATTGATCGTGAGTTCTCCATCCCTAGTTATCCATTACACAGAATGGACAAAAATTCTTGAGGAGATACAAACGATGCTTAGCGTTGTGAAAAATGGTATTATATAGGCAAGGGCATCATTATGATGCTTAGGGCAGTGGTATATTTTATAGTCCCACTCAGCCTAAGTGGACCCATTGTTAATGAGACCTTGCCTCCAGATTTCATCAACTCGGTTAGTTTTCCAAGTTTTGGAGACCTTTCCTTAAACCAAATGGGTCTGGCTCCCATTGATTTAAGTGCAAGTTGTTCCATCCAATATTCTCATCATTAATAATGATAAAAAACCTTCCTGAAAATAGAATGGAACTTTCCTTTTTGCAATATAGTAAATTATATAGGGTCATTTAAGTAACTTAACAAAGTGCAACTAGTTGCAAATGTCAAATGTTTAAAATGATAAAATTCAATTTCAGGTGGAAACAAAAAAGGAAAAACCAAAACCAAGTACCCAAAAGTTAGGACATCCCATCATAAAGGACCAAGAAAGCAAAGTCGGTTCCAATAGAAGCATTGGAACTAATAAACGAACTATCAAGAAAAGAGTAAGCAATCGTGCTTGCATAGTAAGAGAATAAAACAATAAAGAGTGTTAAATGTATCCAGCTATAAAGAAACGCAAAATCAAAAATTCATGGTGGTCGAGTGTAACTGGAATTTTTTTATAGCAATGTATAAAATTTAGTGCCCGAAGCGCTGAAAGCACTTCAGCCAAGAAGTTGTCCTGCATAAACAATTTAAGAATTAAAACCAATGATATAGAGACAAAGAAAACCACAAATTAAAGTACTGCAGATCAGTGTGACTTGAGTTATTTAACAGAAAAAATAATTGCTCGCAGCGGAAACATTTGGCCAAGAAGAATTGTTTAACAGAAAAAATAATTGCCCGCGGCAGAAACATTTATCGAATAATCTCCCTGTCAAAATTTTTGCAAGGTCATCTTCTCCCGTCATGTTTCAGTTAATTTATGAACTTCTTCATGAGATCATGGACTTTGCTGCTAGCTCCACTGTGTATCTATTCTCTTTGCTTTCACTCGGAATATCAGTGCTGGAGAAAAATGGATAATGAACGCAAGGAACCCATGAAAGATTCTGGTAAAAGCAACGTTAAGTTCATAAATTTGTAGAAGAAAATGGTCGAGATTGCATGGAAACGGTACTCGAACCAATTCATAGTACCAAAAATCTTCTCTTAGCTCTCATATGTTATTTTTTTTGCTTTGCATGCCTCAATACTCTGCTAAAAATTAGTCAAGGCACATTATAACTCTGCAGGAAAAGGAAGGCTACACACAAAATACTCTATACAGGTGCGACTGTTGCAAATAGATTCTAAATTGCTGCACATAGATTTTAAACATCAAAACTCCAAAGGCTAAGGGTGCTGATGGAACTTGATTTCTTAGTGCTTATATCCTCTTATACTACTAGGCTTTGTATTTTCTTATTCTCCCATAGAAATGGAGGCAAACAGAAATACAGTAAGCATGCCTATATCAGCATTATTTGCTCTATTTTTAGAATCAGCTAATGTGATTCATGACAAAAGGGAAAAAAATCCATAAATCCCAATGAATAAATAGCCAGGATGCATTAGGGATTAGAATTAGCATTATTTGCTCTATTTTTAGAATCAGCTA
The DNA here is from genome assembly GCA_000404065.3 of Pinus taeda. Classification (NCBI taxonomy): domain Eukaryota; kingdom Viridiplantae; phylum Streptophyta; class Pinopsida; order Pinales; family Pinaceae; genus Pinus; species Pinus taeda. The sequence goes on from APFE031653099.1 coordinate 53,078, forward strand.
ATGTGATTCATGACAAAAGGGAAAAAAATCCATAAATCCCAATGAATAAATAGCCAGGATGCATTAGGGATTAGAATTAGCCATTAAAAAGCTGTTAGGAAATTAATTATTTAATTAATAAAATTAATATATTTGTATTTTTAAATTCCAATCAAATAAT
>APFE031653106.1:1154-16907 GCA_000404065.3 Pinus taeda
AAACCAGTCGTAGATCTAGAAGAATTTTGAAACCTGAAATGTTGGGCATGCATGTGGACTCAGATGGGGCACTAGTTGATGAAAGAGAAGAATATGGAACATCTTCATCAGCATCCAATCACTCATTCAAAGATGTGAATTTTGATGGTGTGCAAGAAAATATGAATGATTTTGAATAGTTGTTTAAGACAGTTTATATAACTGATGTATGCATCATATCTTCAAATAAAATTAATGATTTCCATATGGTGTTAAATAAGAAGTTATGAGACATTTTTATGTTGTTGGATTATATGTCTTAATTATGATAAATTTTATTGTTTAAAATATCCACAATGCAATATTAAATTAGAGATATAATGTATGTTTTATTCAATATACAAATAATGACTTTTGAATTCATTTAGTGATGTAATTTGTTCATAATGTCATGGTTTTTTAATTTTATAGTTGAAAAAATTTCAATTTCTTTTGTATCTAGCATGTTATGGTTGAAAACATGTTGAATTTATACATAAGAAAGAAAAATGATATTCTACCAAAAACATTAATATGTTGTTTTCCTCATAAACAACTTTGTTTGACACATAAAAATTTGGTTTTACTAGCATTCTTTTAAAATTTTGAAAATTGACCCTAAAAAAAAATCATTGTTCTAGTATCATCCTTTCGTTTTGAAGCTATATTTTGCACAAAAATTTCATAGTAAATTTCGTAGTCACTTCCATTTTTAAAACATGTTCAAAATTGACGCCTAAAAAATAAAAACATCATTCAAGAATACACACTTTTCGTTTTTAGCACTGTTTTTTATGTTTTTTCGGGGTTTTTTGGCCAGAGTTCCCGTTTTGAGTTTATAGTTCCCATTTCAAAGTTTACATTGTTTTGAACTAAGGAAAACTGAAAATGATGTGAATTGCAAAGGCTATTCTAATCAATGTAAAGGCTAATCAATGTGGGACATAAAATATTGAGACAAAATTTGAAATACATATATTTATTTGAATAGGAAATGTAGATAATACAAATATGGTTTCTCTTGTAATTATTATTGATTGAGATGTTAGTTCAGTTCTATTTTATATTACAAATAATTTTTAGAGCTAAAAGTGAAGAGACAAACTTGTGAGAAGTTTTTGGAAGTCCAGGAGAGAATGCTTCATTTCATATTCTTGCAAAGTATACAAACAACCATGTTAGCTTTCTTATAAAATATACAATTTAGAATGGAAAATGATCATTTTTGAAGAAAAATAATTTGCATAAGAAAGTGGATGAGCAACAAAGAAAGAGGTGCAAAGTGAAAAGGAGAAGCAACACACCGGTATACTTGACAGCAGAATTGTAAATGAGGTAACCAACATTTGTAACATGATGTTGTGATTGAGAAATTTATGTCACCTCTATGTTGTAGCTTGAAAAGGGAACATGTTGTAGCCTGTTGAGGTAGAAGCCTCTTGTGGGATGTAGCCTACAGAAAACTTGTGGGAGTTGGAGCTTCCTTCGAGGTAGGAGCCCCTTGTAAGTTGGAGCCTACAAAAATCTGATGTAATAAGGAGTAACAACTTGCTTTGACATCAATTTTAGCTTAAAATTTGTAGTTTTCTCCCTTCGAGGTTTCCACTTATATATGGTGTCTTCATGTGTTTATTATTACATGTTGTGTGAATGTTTTGAATTCTTGATAAATAAATCTGCAAATTTCTCTCCTTTGACACCTACAATAGGAATTCAATAATAATTAAGTACAGACGTAAACCATTAAAAACATAAGAAGAATATTAAGTTAAAAAAAAATAAATAATTTGAATTAATGATTCACACCCCCCCCCAAGTAATTCCTAATCATAAATATTAGATTTTCCTAGAGTGACAATGGTTTTACCCTTGCCTTGCCATTTTTTGGGTAGCCATGGTGTTGTGGGTTTTTCCACTTGTTTCTCTGATTGGTGCTCAAGTTCCTTATTCCCGTGGATTGGAACTAATGCTCTGGAAGCCTTGGAACAACTTGGGTTGAGTTACTAGTTCCTGGAACCGTTGGTTGGGACAAATGCGATGGAGCCCTTGGTGGGTTGAGTTACTAGTCCCTAGAGCCGTGGTTGGAACAAATGCTCTAGAGCCTTGGAAGGTTGTGGATTGAGTTAATAGTTCATGGAACCTTATAAAACTTGGGTAGAGACTGATTTTGTTGATGTTAGTTATTTTCATACCATAGAGGTGGAACCATTGTGGTTGAGGGTTGAAGTGGTTTGGACTTTGGAAGCCCTAGTTGGTTTTGTTTTGGTTTATTCCATGAGATTCTACATTCATGTTTAGAATATGGTGTGGGACATTTTCGCATGTTAATATGAGATATTTTCTTATTGTGATCTATGAGCATTTGTATTGATATCATAATGATGTTATGGGTTATTTTCCATGGTTTCTATGCTGGTTATTTGTTTGTTATATGATGTAATATATTTATGGTTGTTGACATGTTTTGATAAATTATTGAATGGTTGATGAATACATGGACTAACAAGTGTGATTGCAACTATCTAGAGAGGGTGTAGAGCCTTGTTGGCGATTCTCAGATGAACACCATCAGTTTATGATCAAATATGCATTCATGACTTGTAGATTACATGCTTTATATATGTTTGACAAAATGCCTAGTGTGTTATAAGCAGTCTAGGTCAAGTTCTTGTTTCAAATTTGAATGTTTATCCTTGTTGTTATGTGAAATATTATTCTGGAAAGTTACAGGAAGTTTTGGTGTAGTATACCTAGGGGATATAATATGGGGTACAGAGGGAGGTACCCAAGGCAATAATGTAATAATGGGATAGGCCATAGTAATAAATAAGGTGGTTAACTCGTATCATGTAAGGGACCACAAGTAGTTAGCAATAATGTAATAAGCCCATGGTATTAGATATATGGTATTGAGGGAACCATGGTAATGACCCATAGTATTGTATGTATGAGGCCTATATAGAGGCTAGAGACTCCCCATTGAGAGATGTCAAGGAATATTGTATGAACAAGCATGTGGCTTGTGGAGTGTTCTCCTTCCTTAAGGAGTGAATGTATGGTGTTGCCCTACCTTAAGGGTTTGATTAATAAAGTGAAGCATTTCTATCTATTTCTATCTTCTTATTTCTAGGTATATTTGTATTATCATATATTTCTGGGTCAGATCTATAACAAGTGGTATCAGAGCACTTTCTTGGGCAAAGCAGATTTTTTTCTTTTTTTGCAGGAACTTCTTGGGGCGGTGACTTTTCAGATCAGATATGTACATTCTGGTGCAAAATCTGTAGAATCTAATTTCATAACTAATTTTTTGGTGAAAAAATACCCAATTTGAAAAAAAATCAGCCGAATTGGAGTTCGGATGAGGGAGATATCACTGATTTAAAAATCAGCTGTGTTGCAAACATTTTTCGGGGCGGTGAGTTTGTAGATCAGAGCTGTATGTTTTGGTGCAAAATCTACAGAATCTAATTGTAAATCTAGGTTCTTTGCAAAAAAATACTCAATTTGAAAAAAAAATGACCGAATTAGAGTCCGGATAAGGGAGATATCGCTGATTTAAAAATCAGCTGTGTTGCGGACATATTTCGAGGCGGTGAGTTTGCAGATCAGATTTGTATATTTTGTGGCAACATTTGTAGAATCTAATTGCAGATTTGGGTTCTTTGCAAAAAAATACCCAATTTCAAAAAAAATAAATCATTCTAATCAGAGGCCAGATGAAGGAGATCTAGCTAATTTAAAATTAGCTCCTTTTTCAAAAAAATTTGTGATAGGGGACAGCTGAAGCACGAATCTAAAATTCCAGTGCCTAGATAAAAATTTGATGAAAATGTACAAATTTGATGGCTCTGAACCAACAATATAGGTAGCACAAATGGAACAATGTTTCACTTTGAATCACATCGTAGATGATGAAACTAAACTAAGTGTGGCAGCCATTTACTTGAACCAAGAAAGATGGCAATGGTGACAGTGTCATCCAAAATGCTATCCAAGGACAATTACTTGAAAAATGTTCGCAAAATCCATTTGTGACCGCTTTGACCCTAAATCTAATTTTTTGGGTTCTCTTACTAAGCTCAGATATACAGGCACACAACTTAGCAAAGATTTTATTTTTATAGGAAAGAAGGAAACCAAGAAACCTAAAGGGTTATTTTCTACTGGTATCTCCTTATTGCAGGTTCATGGATGTATTCAGAAGGAGAAGATCATTGTGTCTATAAATCCTAGCTGCAAGCATAATTTTATCAATGTTAATTTGGAAAAAAAATTGCAAGTTCCAGTAAAACACATTGAAAACACACAGGTTGATGATGAAGATGTTCAAGTTTATAAGGATTTGAAGCTTTCTATGGATAAGTATGTGTTGCATTGTGACTTTTATATTTCAAATATGGATAACATGGATGTTGTTTTGGGATATCCTTGGATGGAATCTGTGGGTACTATCAATATTAATGTGTAGAAGAAATTCATGAAACTCTGGTATAAAAAGAAGAAAATAACATTGCAGGATGTTTCTATTAAGACCGATGCAGAGACTATGGAGGCAGAAGCACAAAAGCTCTAATGACACTTACACATTAGATGATGAGCCTTTGAAGGTCGACAATCAAACACAAACATCAAACCACGCACTAGAAAAACAGGTAGTGTCTAAGGAGGCTGAAGTAGAAAAAGTTAAAGGTACTAATGCATCAGATGAGGACTCAGTGGTTGAAGTAATATTGAAAGATAAGAAACAACAATAGGCACCACAACATGTAATAGATACCAATTAGCCTCCATTAGGTGGTGAATTAAAGAAAGATACACTGTTAGTTAACACTTCAACATATCACCACCCACATCACCCCTCAAGAAAACAACCAACAAGATGGCAACGAATTAGCCATAAGGACAACAACCCCCGCATAACAGATTGAGAGGAGCGACGATCCACCTACTACACATCCACATAGAAGAGCCACTAGGGTCAACTTCCATCTCAAGCAAGCAAGGCACCAGCTGGATCGAGGGTTCACCTTTCTCTTGGATGGCTAGATGCATGTGCATGGTACCAGTGGACTAGTCTTTTGAGTAGATCTTATTATTTGTGTTTTTCATATGTTTCGGGGACGAAACATGTTGAGGGTGGAATGTAGTATACCTAGGGGGGATAATATGGGGTACAGAGGGAGGTACCCAAGGGAATAATGTAATAATGGGATGGACCATAGTAATAAATAAGGTGGTTAACCCGTATCATGTAAGGGATCACAAGTAGTTAACAATAATGTAATAAGCCCATGGTATTAGATAAATGATATTGAGGGAACCATGGTAATGACACATGGTATTGTATGTACGAGGCCTATATAGAGGCTAGAGACTCCCCATTGAGAGATGTCAAGGAATATTGTAAATTTGTATGAACAGGCATATGGCTTATGGAGTGTTCTCCTTCCTTAAGGAGTGAATGTATGGTGTTTCCCTACCTTAAGGGTTTGATTAATAAAGTGAAGCATTTCTATCTATTTCTATCTTCTTATTTCTGGGTATATTTGTATTATCATATACTTTTGGGTTAGATCTATAACATTTGGGTAGTGGTTTGGAGGCTAGCCTAAAAAAGTGGCTCACATCTTAAGACCACAGGCACTAAACTGAGGAATTTAGGCCATTATAACTGCATGGAAGCAGGCCTATGCATGTGTTTGAAGGCCTATAATTGTACCCTTTCCTTGTTATGCATGCTGTTGGGGTGTTAAGTCATTGAAAAAGGGTTCTAGATCAGGGATTGACCACCTAGCGTAGTTTGCAGTCTCCTGAGTGGTATGTGGTCTCTAAAGGATGTTAGTTTGTAAGCCCCATTTCCTTAACTAGAACATTGGAGGTCGGGTCATGTCATAGTGACACTCGTCTCATGTTTACCCTAGCGAGCTGGTGAAATTGGGTAAATGTGGGAGGGGTGGTTATAGATTGGTATCAGAGCTTCTAGATTCAAACACTTGGATTGGATGGGCTAGGTGTGATTTTTATGCACACATGTTAGTTTTTGATATGTTCGATATGCATGCATGGTGATGTTGATTTCGTATATATAATATATATATATATATATATATATATATATATAATATATATATGATATATATATAATTGTGCTAATTTGGATTGATTGTGCAAATGAGAAAACCTCCCCTGAAATTCACTAAGGTATGTTTGATTAAGTTTATATTTGGTTTATCTGACATGGTATGTTTATAGGAAATAGAAGATTAGAGATGACAAGAAAAATGGTGGATTATAGTTCACATGACTCTCCATATAGATCAAATGAGCAACATGGAGAAGAGTACTCTCCTGACAAAGCAGATACAATGAGAAGTCTTAAGGAAGAAATAAGAAATTTCAAGGAAAAAAATTATTAGATAATTCAGCCACAGGAAAGACTTGCTAGAGCTCAGGAAAAGAAAGTAGAGATCAATGTAGTGATCCTTCAGAGCTTATCAAATTTGCAGAGATAGGGACAACCATGAATCAGTTATGGGCAGGTGGAAAGGATTAGTGGGGCATATGGAAATAGGCCTCGATTAGGGCATAGGTCAGACAGGCATGACAAAATCAGAGGTGGAAGATGTATGGCTACATGTAACAACCTTGGTTAAAAACTCATGTAAAAATATATAAGACCGCAATTGATGGGACACATATTCCAAGTTGAATGGTGGGAAAGACATCCTAGTGGGCATTCATTTCGGTTTATTATCGCTAAGGAAATGGAAAAGGCTTTGGAAAGGCATGATGTATTTATTAGCATTTATTTATGAAAATAATGGAAATTAGGAGAAAAGGAAGGTGAAAGGTCACATGTTGCATGTGAGGAGGAAATTGAAGGAAAATAATGGAAAATGGAGAAAATAGGGGCCTCATTAATAAAAAGGTTTATGAGGACCAACTGGCAAGCTTTTGTTCAGTTTTTGAGCTCTCTTTTTTTCTCTCTCTCTCTCTCATACTCTTAGAGTTTTCTTGGAGCACTCTTAGAGGAGTGTGGCATACTTGGAAGGAGCAAGAAATGAAGAGAAGGATCAAGCAGCTACAACAAGATTCTTTGCAGGTATTGATTCACATGTGTGATTTAATTTCTAGATTTGGCACACATGGTATTTCATGTGGTTCTTTTATTTCATGGCATGGGTTTTGCCAGGTGTGACAGTGTTTTTAGCCTAGCCTTTCCATTTCCTGATAGCCTTGATGAGATGGGTTCTCATACTTTAGTTGAGTTGGATTGCCAGATGGATTTGAAGCTGAGTGAAGTGGACCTATAAAATGAAAAACACATGGCCTAGTGGTCCCTGAACCAGATAGTGGATCATGATAAAGCCACTGGCCTAGTGACCCTTGAACCAGACTATGGGTTGTGGTAAATCCAAGATTGTGTGCCTCAATGGGCCTAGGAATCATTGTCGATGAATGGTGGGATATACGATAAAGCTAAGAGGTGGATTTCTCCTCATTGGGCCTAGTAGTCCCGGGATGGGATGTATGGTAAAGCCTGGAGAGTGGCTCTTAGTGTAGGGCCTAGTGATCTCTAGATAAAACTGTGGATTACGGTAAAACTTGAGAGACTAGGAGGCACTCAAATTCCTCACGGTGTAGGTGGAGAACTCTGGTAGCATCCATGCTTGTTTGGTTCTTTTTGATTTGTTATGAGTCCCACATTCATGCTTGGAATATGGCACGGGGTTGAGTGGCTGAAGAGATATTTGGCTCAGCTAATCTATGGTTGGGTGGAATGTGGTATTCCCATCCCTAGTTGGTTTCGATATTCGTTAATGATAAATTCATTCCCTTGGTTTTTAATGTGTAAATGTACTGGTTTATATGTGGATTGTATGGTTGATGTATTTTTGGTATTTTTGTTGTTACTAGGCTGGTTATGTATATGTTTTATGACAACATCTATGTATTACTCTCATCATGTTTTTACTTGTAAATGAATGAGAAATGTGTCTATGACGTAATAGATGATAATGCAACAAATGACATGAGGGAACACTGGTTCTTAGCGATTCCCTATACTTAATTATGTTGTTTACACCTGTAGATTACATTTTTGCGATATGTTTGACAAAATGCCTATCATGGCTAGTAGGGGTCTGGTTAAGGGATTGTTTAACTAATTGCTTCTACTTCATTGTTTCCTTGTTATTTTATTGCTCTTAAGATATCATTCGATTATGGGAAGTGACCTAGGCTCCGGGTCAAGAAAAGTGGCTCAAATCTTGAGGATGCTAGCACAAAACTAAACAAATTGGTCCCTAGACACTAACATGTAGGCCTGTGAGAGAATCCATAGGTCCCTATACACTAGCATGCGCATAGCATGAGAGTTTCCAAAGGGAAAGTGATCAAAATTTTTAGTGGGAGCTAGGGGAAAGCTACCTGAAGTGTTGGCATGGTTCTCAGGTGTCCTGTAGCTAATGTGGAAGGTCTATTTGTTGTGTTTTTGTTGATTCCATTTCCTTAAGGTCACATAGGAGGTCGAATCCAACCATAGTAGCCTCTTGTCACATGTTTACCCCTATTGATGGTTACTTGGTTAGATGTGGGAGGAGGGTGTTACAGAGTGGTATCCAAGCATGGTTCACCCCTCATATTGGATGGTCGGTGTGTTGGTCATGCATTCATGTTGGTTGTATATGTGTTTGTTATGCTTGTAGTCCATGTAAATGTTGCATTTGCATGGTGTTAATCATGGTTGTATTGATGGTGCCATGTGAAGGTTGATGGTGTTGTTGTGGAATGTGTTGTCATGAGCATATGGTTGTATATGCATTTTTTATGCATGCCAGTGTCTATATGTTGTTATGCATGCATTGTCATGGTTATGGTTATGCATGTATGACAGGTCAGACATGCATTGTGAGGTCATTAAATGAAATTAGGTCGTCATGATGATATTGGTATGATGCTAATATGTTGACTGATATAGAGAAGGATACACAAATCATTAAAGTGAAGCCGCAACATTGGAGCTTGAGGCAAGACAATGTCATCTTACAGGTTTGCATATTGGCCATGCTAGTATGTGTGTTAAGGATTGTTATATGCATTATGGTTTATTTTATGCCTTTAATTATATTGACATTATGGTTACATGTGTGATTACTGCTAGTTGTTTAGTGTAGTCATATGCACGTGTGTTGGATATTCATGAATGATAGTTACATGTGGTTGTATGCATTGCTATTGTTGTTTTAGGTTAGATAACTTGATGATTATGTTATATGTTGCTGATGAGTATGTTATAGGTTAACTTGTTGTTGTTGTATGATAGTTAGCTTGGTGATTAGGTTATATGTTGTTGATTAACATGATATATAACTTGTTTTTGTTATATGATAGTTAGCTTGATGATTAGGTTATATGTTGTTGATGAGCATGATATATATCTTGTTGTTAAATGCTAGTAACTTGATGATTAGGGTTATTACATTAAGACCTTGATGTTATATGTATCATGCTAAATTGGATTGACCTATGTGAATGGTTAGGGTTATGACATTCAGGTATGAGTTAATATGTTGTGATATTATGTCATACTAATCTAGACTGACTGTGTAGATGTGATCATTATGTATGAATGTTTATGAACATATGATGTGGATATGTTAGCTAGTGACTATTATGTATATCATGACCTTATTTATGGTTGAGTTGATATGTTGTGAAGTTATATCGTGCTAATTTGGATTGATTGTGCAAACAAGATAGCCTCCCCTGAGATACATTAAGGTATGAGTTTGCTTATGTCATATATTTGGTGCTTGACTGTTTGATTATGTCATCTATTTGGTGTTTGAGTGTTTGGTGTATATTATGCATCTAGTTGATTTATCTAACATGGTACGTTTATAGCTTGTTGAATGTTTGATGAATTGCATAATAGGAGTATGTGTTCCAATGATATTTTTTTAAGATGATTGTACTAATACATATGTGTTGAGACAATTGATATGTACTTGAGTGTAGTAGGTGATAGTTGTAGCATTTTGTCTAATGACTATGAGTTGACTATGGATTATGACATGATTGTTAGTCTTTGTAAAGGTTGATTTCAAATTTATAGATATGATTGTATTGATATTTGGAACATGTGGTTGACATATGTAAGCACTTGTAGGACATATGCTTGGTATTAGCGTGACAAGGTAACAATTGTTGTGTTTAAATAACTAATAGTTGGGTGATGTGACAATACATAGTGAGCCTTTATTGCAACAAGGTAAAAAGGTAAAAGAAAGGAATTGGACAATAATTCATTTGGCTATGTTTGGAAACCCTAATTCCAAATGAATGAGTTCTTTGCCTATAGGAAGTCTTTTTAACCCTGATTTTGTCTGACATTATGTGGATATGTGTTAGATTCATGAACATGTATTTGACAGGTATATTAGCTAGTATCTAGTTATAGGTGGATATGTCAAGGGAATTGGAGTCCCTTGAGAGATGGCATGGATGTGTTAAGTTGCAAGCAATGTGCTTGGCACAACAAGGTAAGGTAAATGGTGTACTGTTATGTTTATTTATGCACTGATAGTTATGTGTTGATGGTAGTATGATGCAAGGGATTGAATGGAAAAGAGGTTGCCATGAAATCTCAAAGGAGGCTCAGGTTGAGATTTCCCTTAGGCATTGGGAACCGTGGGGATTGAGTCATGGTGTTTGTTTCGAGTCTTGTGCTTTTGGTGTTTTTTTATTTGTTACACTTGATTGCAGTTTTGTTATGTCTAGTGCATGATCATGCCACTTTGTTTGTGGTGTTGTATTGTTATTGGTTTTCAAGATTTTCTTCTTGTTTGTTTCTTGTGCTTGCCTTTTAAGTTTCGAGTCTTGGGAATTGGTTAGGAAAGAGAAAATTTAGTAGAGCTTGAGAAGAGATGAATGAAACCCAACAGGTAATGTAAGACACTGATGAAGCTTGGTGCATGAGTAAGCACAACGGAAGGTAAGACTATGATAGTCGATTAGATTGGTTAGGTCCATTGGTGAAAATGGATAGTGGCAATACAATTATGAGAAAAGTAGTAAGGAAAGGTAAAGTAAATAGATTTGAGGCGCTAGATTCCTTGGCTATGTTGGGAACTATTGTTCTCAATATTGTGTATGTTGTGCATGGATAAAGGGAGTTCTCTTAACCTTAACCTTATGCTATCTGGTAATTATGTTGTGATCATGATTATGCTGATGTCTATATATGTATACATGTATATATGTATGTATGTCATGTCTGACAGGGTCGTCATGGATCATGATTATTTTACGCTAATGTTTATGTATATGTATCTATGTATGTATGTATCTATGTCACTGTCCAACAAGGTTGTCAGTGATCATTCTTGTGGAGGAATGATTGCTTATGCAAATGAATGGCATGACAAGGTTCCTAGTCTTATGGGAATCAAGTGGGAAGAGTAGTCATCATGAATATACAAGGTCAATATCACACGGATATGAATTGATATTGTATGATTTTGTTATGCCTATGTTTATGTTATGACAAGTAACATTGAAGGATACATCAATGGAATGAAAACAATGTGCTTTGCGACATGCTAGGATAAGCATGGATGGCAGAGAGACACTGGAAGCAAGGTTGCCTGGTAGAGATAGTGTGGTTTTGGATGTGTGGTACTACTGTTGTGCATATGTTTTATATGTTGTGCATGTTGCATCTACGATTTTGTGAATATATAATATGTGCACATGTTGTTTATGCAATGTTATGTATAGGGTGGTCCAAATAGTGTTGTGCGAATGTTGCGTATACAGTGTTGGGTATAGATGGTGCTATGTACATGTTGAATATGCAGTATTGTGTATGTGTACATGATGGATATTTGGTGTTGTGTGCATATGGTGTTGTGCACCTATTGGATATGCAGTTTTGTGTACCTAGGGTGCTATGGACATGTTGCATATGCACTCCTATGTACATATGGTGTTGTGTGCATGTGGTGTTGTGTACATGTCGTGCATGTGATGTTGTGTACATGTGGTGTCGTGTACACGTGATGTTGTGTACACATTGTGCAAGTGGTGTTGTGTCTAGGTGGTATTATGTACATGTTGTACATGTGGTACTAGTGTACATGGGGTATTATGTGCATGTCGTACATGTTGTGTTGCGTTCATGCGGTACTATGTATGTGCATTATATACTTGTGGGGTTGTGACATGTGCATTCATTGTGTTGTACTCTATGTACGTATTTGTGTCATGTTGTATGACATGTGTACTTACATGTATTGTGTGGAATTGTACATAAGGTATAAATGTATGTATTATGTTGTACATCGAGTGTAGGTGTATGTATTGTGTGGCGGTGTACACTAGGTGTAGATGCATGTATTGTGTTGTGTTGTACACTGGGTGTAGGTGAATGTGTTGTGTGGCAGGTGTAGATGCATGTATTACATGATGTTGTATGTCGTGTGTAGTTCTATGTGTATGTGCACATGGTTGAGGAGAAGGCACTAGGTGTTTGTTGATCGTGGCAACCGATATGGTGTGCATAGAGAATAAGGACAAAGGTAGAAGCTAGGGATGGAATAAAGGATAAGTATAAGTATTTTGTTTCATTTTTATTATGCATGTGATCTATGATTCTGGTCTATGATGATTACATGTGCTCTATGATTATGGTTTATGATGGTTACATGTGATTTATGATTTTGATCTATGATGGTTTTGTTTTGAGCTAACCTGATGTCATATGTTTATACATGATGATTTGGTCAAAGATGCTAGTTGACTTGTTGTGATAGGAAGTAAACAAGATTGCAAGTGTATCTTATTGACAAGCTACCAATGAGGTATGATGTGAATTTATTTCAATTTATTTTAAATCTAATGGATATTATGTGTTTGGTGCAGGAAAGCATGAAATGCCAGTTGGGTTGTTGAAATTGACTACACGAATTAACAACAACAAAGGGAATTGGAAAATGTAACAGTATGTTGGTAAAGCACTTCGGGAGCAAGTCCATTGTGGGATACTGGTACCCAATAGTGTCCATTGATTTCCGTGAGCTTGCTATGACTGGTATGATGGTTTTGAGGCAAGTATATACCTTGGTTTTTGTATCTTCCAATGTGAGGAAGCCTTGTTAAGGATGGAATTCATGGGATGGGGGTGTCAGGGGAACTTGGAAGGTGTGTGACTGCATGGAAGGGGGTGACCGGATTTCCCGAGGGACTGTGTAGTAGAGAAGGGAAGGCCAGGGATGGATTTGCTTTGGTAATTAGCATTGTAATATGGAATCATATGCACATTAGAAGTGTGCCCTGGAACAATGAGCCAGTAACTGTTCACTGAGAGGTCAAGTTGTGCAGGATCATAGAATTGGACATTGGATGCAAATCTGAAGTTGCAGTGGATTCTGAACTTCGTTGGAAGGAGGTGAATCCTGGTATTACTTTGAGGGTGGGGGTGTGAGCCTCTGGATTATCTTGTTGCGAATGCAAGCATCGTATCATTTTATTTGCTAGATGAGAAAATGTGTATGTGTGTATATGTGGTTATTGTCGTAAATATCATAATGAGTTGTGTTATAAATATCCATTAAACAATATGATTGTCATGTTTCAATAATGTTCATTGTAAATACTGCAACGAGCTAAGTTATAAAGCTTCATGGGTAGTATGTTTTGTTTTCAACATTCTTATTGGTTATAGGTGTCATTGAACACCGAGGATGGTGTTCCCCTAAGGGGGAGGGTTCTGTAACAACCTTGGTTAAAAACTCATGTAAAACTATATAAAACCAACTGCAAGAGTTGGGGGAAATAATATCTGATAAAGAGATGACCACAATTGTGCTCAATGCACTACCAGACGAATGAGGAAACTTTGTTTCAAACATCTATGGAAAGAAATAATCTACCTCATTAAATGAACTTTGGTCATTGCAGAATATTGAAGAAACCATATTAAAGGCAAAAAGCGATGTAGGACCAAACAATCAAGTTCAAGCATTTTCTTCCATGGCTAGAAGGAAAGGAAATTTTGGTCCTCAGAAAAATAAAAAGAAGGAAATGTTGGCGATCCAATGCTATGGTTGTTAAGAATATGGGCATTACAAGAGAGATTGTCCAAAATTAAATAAGGACAACAAGAAGAGGAATGAAGCCCATATCACCGAAGAAGTGGAAGAACCTAAGAAGAAGAAATCAGAGGAAGTGAGAGATCTCTATTATGACTGAGATAATCTCTTTCACTAAGTTCTTTTCAGTTTTGTAAATAGTAGATATCATGGTAAGAAGCATAGTAAGTATGATAGGATGCATCATATTAGGAGATAACATCATATTGGAAGCAAGAGATCATGACATCATTATAGAAGCTTGAAAGTATAGCTGAAGTAGAAGAATACATGGATGTTTCAGTCATCATAGAAAGAAAATAGCTCTTGGTTACCTCATGGAAAGAATTTTGTTAGGTTCCTATAATACTAGTGTATTCCCTTATTATTATTGCCATTATAGCCCCTTATTGTTATTGTTGTGCCCATGTTGTCCCAATATTGTGCCCCATAGAAGCCCACTATTTTCATTGTTGTGTCCTTACATTATTATTGTTATGTCAGCTCTCATTATATTGTAACCCCTTAGACTCCTATATATAGGAAGGAGTTCTTGCCACTTGTATCATCCAAGAATTGTTCATTTGTGTAATGTAAAGGAGGTTTTGCACTCAAAGAGGCTGCTTTTGAAGTCATTGATGTATCTCATTCTTCTATTTTTTGAGCTAGTTGCATAACAATTGGTATCAAAGTTTTGGATTCTAGGGTTTCACTGCTTCAAACAGGCCATCGTGGAACTTTCACTATAAATTTTTTTCTACAAATATTTAGTAGTGGAAATTAAAACCCATTTGATCCAAAATAGTCATGAACCTTGGGACTGAATTTTAGATATTTTATCGCTATATTTTAGGAGATATTAACTGAGGAAGTTAGGGTTTTTGCAAGCTCTCGAATTCAGTCTCAAACAGGTCACCTTGGGAAAATCATTATAACTTTTTCTCTAAGAATCGGATTGAAATTTCGTAAATAGTTATAGAAAGAGGACAGGCTGTAGCTTATGTGTATAATTTTTAGGTGCAAAGTTTGAAACAATGACACATGTTAATTCTTACAAGTTCACTCTATTGAATCAGTCTATAATCAGGTCATCGTGGGCGATTTGACATAAATATTTCTTGGAGAATCCAATCTGGATTAGACTTGTGGGGTTAGAAAGAGGACATAGAGGGCTATCACAAGATGAAATTTCCAACCTTGGAGATTTGAACTTACAAATATACAATAGATTCAATATTGAGCTCCTACAAAGAGAAAAAAGGTGTGAAGTCTTTTTAATTTTTTTTGTGTAAGTTTGGTTTGAAAATTTTGTTTGAAGTGATTCAAAGGGCACAATGAAGCATATTTATCATTAATTGATGCCCAAAATAAATAAAATGGAAACACATAGAAAGAAACCTGAAAGCTCTAACATGACTCATGAATAATAGGAAGAAATGTGTTATGAAACCAACTCATAAAAAGATAGAAAAGATGGATCAACACCTTAGAATTTAGCCTCTTTGAGGGGGAAACCTCCTTTACATTACATAAATGAACAATTCTTGGATGATTAAAATGACAAAACCTCCTTTCTATATATAGGAGTCTAAGGAGTCAC
>APFE031653114.1:0-25654 GCA_000404065.3 Pinus taeda
TTTTATAGAATTAACATATATACATATATTATAAAGTTCAGAATTTTATTAAGGGTTGTTACATACATTCCCCCTTCTGAAAACTTCGTCCCGAAGTTAGAGCTTTAGGTTCAAGGTTTTAATGGACATGACCTTTTGTGTCCAGGTCCCCAAGCTATTCAGACTCATCCTATCCTCCCTAATCTCTTCTGCTCCCATCCTATCCGTCCTCTACTAGAGTATGCCATGGCGTCAATTTTACCGACCTAACCATTCATAACACGAAGGTGACAGCGTCGGCTATACCGACCTGATTCCCAGTAGGCATCCGGCAGTCATCATCACACTTCTAGGGGAGCGTGACTCGCACAGTCCTCCCATGACTCCAGGGTTTGGAGGATAAACAGTGGGAAACACCTCCACCCCTCCCAGTAAAAATTAGGGCTATTACCCTATCATAGACTCACTTTGAGCTTTAATCTGTCTGAGGTTCTGTCATCACGTGGTCATCCCGGAAATTAGATCATTTATCGGCAATCATAGTCTATCTGCAAGTTTATCTGTAAGTTTATCTGCAATCATACACTTATCCATGCATTTGTAAAATGTGCATCAGCATATTAAAATAATTCAGGTATTCTTTACATATGATACTACAGCATAACATAATTTGTCATATTCTATGCATGTGGTTGGACTTTTATTTAAGATGTATTCACTTCATGTCCCCCACTTCAGTTGCTCATTTTTGACATGCATAATGAAACAAATTTATATGGTTTTAATTTCTATCAGAAGTAAAATCATTTAACGGCCTTTAACTTTACTTGACATCTATAATTTAGTAAAACGATCTACATATATATTATTTTGGTATCCATGTACCAGCCGAAATCTAAACATATATTACGTCATAAGGTTTCATGTTTATACAAAATTATTCAAAATGTTTCTGAGTCTCTGACTGTAGTGAAGTAAATATATACAAAGCATATTGTAAAGGTCTTCAAAATGGACATAAATTAGGATATCTCTGACAGATGTCCTCTGTATTTTCCCAAGTTGCTGATCCAGGGCTATACTCGTCCCATTGGACCTTAACTTGGTCCACCAAACGGTTCCTCAACTGTCGAACTCTACATTCCAGTATACATAAAGGTTCAACCGTTATGACTCCCTCGTCCGATACCTGCAATTCTCTCCACTGGATGTTATGAGATGGATCAGATATATAATGTCTTAATACAGAAACATGAAATACATTATGAATTCTATGCAGGTGGGGTGGCAGGGCAAGACGATAGGCAACAGGTCCAACTCTTTCCATGACTTTAAATGGTCCTATAAATCGGGGAGACAGCTTTGTCCCTTTCCCGAATCGAATAGTACTTTTATTTGGTTTGATGCGGACGAAGACCTGGTCCCCTACTTCATACCTCCTATCAGTTCGGTGCGCATCAGCATAACTCTTTTGTCTATCCTGAGCTTCCTTTAATCGCTGTCTAATCTGACTGACCTGTGCCTCCATTTCATGGATTAATTCTGGTCCTATTATCACTCGATCTTCTAATCTGTCCCAACTTAATGGTGTTCTGCAGGGTCTGCCATATAAAGCTTCAAATGGAGGCATCCCAATCGAATTGTGGTAACTGTTGTTGTATGCAAATTCAACCAAGGGTAAATACTTTTCCCAGTGTGATTGCTGATCCATTACATGCATTCGCAACATGTCTTCAAGTACTTGGTTTACTCTTTCAGTTTGCCCATCAGTCTCAGGATGGTAAGCCGTGCTTAAATTTAGCTGAGTACCTAAGGCTGTCTGCATGCACGTCCAGAATCTGGAAGTGAACCGCGAATCTCTATCGGATATAATCTTCTTAGGAACTCCATGAAATCTGATAATTTCATTTATGAATACTCGAGCCACGTCAGCAACATCATAAGTATCTCTTACCGGGATAAAATGGGCGCTTTTTGTTAATTTATCCACCACTACCAGAATGGCATTGTGTCTTTGAGAAGTAAGAGGTAGTCCAGTGATAAAATCCATAGAAATGGTCTCCCATTTAGACATAGGAATGTCGTGGGGTTGTAAGAGGCCCGCCGGGTGACAATGATCAGCCTTTACTTGCTGACATTCCATACATTTTGCAACAAATTGAGTGATATCACGCTTCATGCCTACCCAAAAGAAGAGTTTCTTGGTATCTGCATACATTTTCCCTACTCCGGGATGAGCACAATATACTGCTTTGTGAGCTTCCCTAAGGATGGTATCTCGAAGATCTTTATCATCAGGAATATACATCCTCCCGTGGAATCGTAAGATCCCGTCGTGTTCTAGTACATATCCCTCAAATTTAGATTCTTTTACCCTGTTACCTTCAAGACTTGCTCTTACCTTTAAATACCAGCTGTCTTTTATAAGTTGATCCAGTACTCGCTGTCTTAAGTCTACTTTAATGGGTATGAGAGAAAATATCCGAGGTCTTCTGCTTAAAGCATCTGCCACGACATTTTCTTTTCCTTTAATGTATGATATCCCGAAGTCATATTCGCTTAAAAATTCACTCCATCGCCGTTGCCTTGCATTTAAGTCTCTTTGGGTGAACAAATATTGTAGACATTTTAGAATCTTTGGTTAACAGGCCCTAAAACATCAAAATCCATAGAGCCTAAAGTAAAGTACACTGGTGAATGGAAAATATGAGGTAAGTTTCATAGTCTTGAGTGAATTTTTTAAAACTTAAAACTGAATGCAACGGTGGAACTCTCATGAATCTACTTCTGTACTTGAAATCAAGGAGTTTTTTGAATTACATCTAATACATAACTAAAAAAAAATTGAAGAACATCACTGATTAGAAAGGGTTCTTCAACTTACAGTTTGTATGCTGTTTTTAAAATCTGTTAAGTAGTAAATGCGTGACAACTACAGGCCTTGAAGTTGTATTTGTAGAATTTCATAACGGCATTTTCACTTGTCATTAAACAAAATAATTTCTACAGAACAATAAACGTCACGTGTATTAATAATATGCTGCAGCGAGTGCATCACCAGAGCCTGAGATGGGCTACCCAACTTTACACAATTACCATCTCGCATATCTCTTCATTACATCATTCGTAGTGCCCTGAGACAGTTAGGTGGTCTAGCCACCGAAGTAAGCTCAATACTAATTGTTATCATTTAACTTTAATCCCATGTTATATTACTAACAGATTATATTCCCATTTAATACATAATTTATCAACATTTATGTTCACGTTAGAGCTTGTCGTTTTCTCCTCTGGCCTAGGTAGCAAGTTATAGTCAGCTTACACGGGGGAGACATGCCTCTGATATATTTAAATTTTGGTAAGGAATATGAAACACCCCCAGACTCAACAGATTTGATAAATTGATATACAAAGAAAGATAAATTGATATACAATATGAACATTAAATTTAAATATATATTTTTTTTATAATAATTAAAAACTTTTGTCGTCACAGATTTATAACTTTATTTAAAAAAAAATGTATAACGCTCCACTCATGACACGCCCATGACACGCATCAAAGTAACGGAACGCCAACAAGACAGTCGGGTAAGATATGATAAAGATTATACCACTCGCGTACATCATGCGGATAGAGAGCTCCCAGAAAGGTTCAGGGTCGAGGGGCGGATCGAATACGGCTCAAATGCGGACGGACTGCGGTATTATTCGCTTTTCTTTTTTTTTTAGCAGTCGATCACAAAATGCAATAATGGCGAGCACCACAGAATGCGGTATATCAAAATATGATAGTGCGGGCCACGACAGCGTGAGCAGTGCCAAACATTTATAAGAAGGGATTGAAAAAAAAAGGAACTTCTTAGTTTCCGGCATCCAGAAAATGACAAGACTGAAACATTCAGAAAAAGTCGAAACTCAAATTATTGGTTTGATTAAAGTTATTCTACTGTTCGCTGGGCTTCAGGACCTCGACGGAAGCTACGCGAGAACGAAAATACGGGACAGAGGACTCCCTTCAAGCACACAAAGATCTGGGTAATACGATGACAGTACTGAGGGCAACCGCGAGGAATTTCCCTGCTGATATCCACCAGCGTAAACCACGCCAAGCGTAATTTAAGGCGGCCTCACTTAGATTTGGGATTGTTCTGACAAAACCTCAACACCACAGGGCAACGGATATTCAATGTACAGGACAGAAATCAAAATTATCGATTTCATGTACCCGCCTGCTCTTCAGAAACAAAAGCTAGCCTCACCACGTGGGAAACCTCTCTTAAATATTAACCCACCAATGGACTGGTAACGGCACAATCGAATTCGTATGGAAACCATAAACCAGAGGTCGCAGGATTAAGGGCTCCGATACCATATGTAATGACCTAAATTAAACATTAACTAGAATCTGAAGTACAGAGAGCCTGAAGACATTAAATTTGTACTTACCTCAACTGCGGCGGATTTTGCTGGTGCTGCTGATGCTGATTCTGGTGGTGCTGTCCTTGCTGTTTTGATCTAGTCTCCGGAAGACCAATACCACCCAACCAGATTGAGCAACCTAGCTGCTCAATCCAGAAAACTTCACAACAGAAGTTCTCTGTCCCTCCGTGCCCAGAACCTCAAGCAGACTAAAGCTCTTCCAATGGACAATTAACTCCCGGTGAAATCTGTGCTCCAGGTTCTTTCTGCTCCTCACTTCTTTTTTCCCCCTTCTCTCGGTTCAAACCCCTGCTATTTATCTACCGGCCTGGCGGTGGCCGCCCTCCCACTTGCAGCCACCGCCTTCCACGCATTGAAGGCCCTCAGATATTTTCCGACTCTCATCTGCGTTCTGCAATAACTACTCAGATGGTTCGGGCAGCTCCGCTTTAAAAGTTCGCTGGTACCCTTTGTAAGTTTACATTATAATTCCATAAGTTTTAATGATTATATTATATAACATTCACCTTATATATATATTTTACCAGTTTTTAAGTGATATAGTTTATAACCTTCCATTTATATATTGTAAAGTTTTTAAACTCATATTATATGTTATAAAGTTTTTAAATTCATATTATAAAGTTTAATGATATATTTTATAAAATTAAACATATAATACTATATTTTATAAAGTTCAGAATTTTATTAAGGGTTGTTACAAAACACTTCTTAGACTTAAAATGATTTTCTTAAGTAACCCAAAACCAGCAAAAAAAAAAAAAATCTTTTTTATAGTCAAACTTAGAGATAATTCAAAATTTTAAGTTACTTTGACTATAAGAACTTTTCCACAATCAAATTTTTTCTCAAGGTTAAAGATTTTAAACAACTAAATATCCCAAACACCCTATCTTAAAAGAAAACCCAAAAATTGATTTTTTAATTTTTAAATGTTAATAAAAAAAACTCTGATGAAAATTCTAATGTTATTAATGTCTAACAAAAAAAATAAATAAATAAAATTTAAAGGACCGAAACCTATCAAAAATTTAAAGTTTGATTTTCTTTTGTCTTTGTGATTAGGTAAAGTCGAGGGGAGAAAGCATAAAGGAAGTTAAGTATGGGACGCGGAGGGGATCGAGCGAGAATGGACTAAAGGTGGAGATGGAAACGCTGGTAGAAAGTGAGGTAGATGGGAGGGTTAGGGAGGAAAGCGCAAGCAGAAAGGGACAGAAGCAATACGGGAGTTAGGACGAGGGTAGAGGATGTGAGATAGGGGTCCCCGGAGGAAGGAAGCGATGCACAGGCAGCTAGAGAGAAAGGAAGAACACAGGAAAGAGGAGCAAGGATGATGAGGAAGATGGGGACACAAGCAGAGAAGCAAGGCAGTAAGGGAGAAGGGACGCACATGCAGATAGAGAGAAAGGAAGAACGCGAGAAAGAGGAGCAAGGCAGCGAGGATGATGAGGAAGACGTGGACGCAAGAAAAGAAGAAAGGCAGCGACAAAGAAAGGACGCTTAGGGCCACAGGCAGAGAGAAAGGAGCTCACACAGAGCTGAAGGAAGATAAGGCAGCTGAGGAGATAGGGTTAGGGCTACGGTTTGAGAGAAAAACGTAGAGGATTTGGCAGTGAATAAGGAGAAACGAAGGGATTAGCATCTAAAAAAAATGCAAAGAAGGGTTCAGTAGCCAAGGAAGAAGGGATTTGAAAATTTAAAAACTCTTGAAAGATTTCACTCCAATTTTTATTTCAAACAACGCCAGATCTAAAAATTTTATAAAGAGAACCCAGATCTAAAAAAAAAAAAAAAAAATAAAATAAAAAAATAAAAAAAAAATTAAATGATTTTGATTGAAACTTTTCCCTGCAAAGAATTGTTTCTGAGACAAGATCTTGCCCTCCAGGGCCTAGATCTGTCTCAGATCTTGAAAAATATCCTTGTAGAAGTTTAGATCTGCTCCTGCAAAAACGAAAAACAAAAACCCAAGACCCAATACATTTACAAAAATCTGAAATCAAACCCAAACCCCAAGTTAGAAAATAAAATTTATGTTACAAAAACTTTAGATCTATACGAGTAATTTACAGATCTATCAGATCTGAGGAGTATGAGTCCGACTCCGCTCCCAAATCTATAGATATAAGGCTCTTTCTAACCAGATCTAACTATTTAACACAATATTTTGACGATAAATATATATTTTTTTAAATTTAGGTACTAGTCTAGAAAATCCCTACAAGATATATTTCGTTAGATAATATCGGAGTAATCCGTAAGGCTCTCCAGATCTTAAGTTTCGGGAGTCGACTGGTCCAACCGAGGACTTCCCCAAATGCCCAAAATTTCTGAAAAAATTTATTTCTGCACACTCAGAATATAAGCTATTAAATTAATGGACGTATAAACTAACGATTAAATCTTCAGAGATTAGAGATACTTGCTAATCAAATAAAAATTTTAATGCTATCTTAAAACCCAGCAACTTAAGCAAGATACCTGTGCAATAAATTGATCTCCAAGAGCTATTAACCAACAACTTATAAATAAGATCATCAAAATATTAAACACAAGTTACCATAAAATACCGGAGAGGAACACTGCCACAAGTAAAACCCAAAAGACTTTGCATTGTATTATTCCAAAAAAGTTTAAAAGAAATTCAATAGCTAGTACACGACTCAATGATCGGATCCTTTTGAATGACAAATGACCTCTATTTTATAGATTAATTTTCCAACGACTAGTTGGCTTGATCCCCGTCAAAGTAATCTTGACCGTTAAAAAATATTTAATTATCATTTAATCTTTTCCATCGAAATTATTTTATTTTTTAGGAAATTCAAATTTTTTATTTAATTGAATTTTAATGAACTCAAAATTAATTATTTTGAGTTGATTACCTCAAAAAATTGACTTTGACTTAACCACTGTTGACCACTACGTGTCAACAACCCATAGCAGTACACCCCCTTTTTTCGCAAAAGGGATAATGCCTGATCGATGTGTTTGTGCCGTTCAGCTATCATTATCAGCTTGATCATCATCTTATAATGTAAACCTAGTCTGCATGTGTATAATGTAAATAATCTCAGCAGATCTATGTCATGTATGTAATTACCTAGGTAAACCTACTTTTCTGGTGACGATCTACATTTAGCGAGGTTTTTTGTCTCATTGATCCAATCTCGGATGGTCGGTAGAGTTTTTCTTCAACGTTACCCAAAAGCCGGAATGGATTTTGCCACTGGGATCTTAAGGGAGTCCTAGTGTTCTAGATTGAGTCTATGTAAAAGTGATTTGGGAATAATCCTAGCTATTTGGTTATGTTATTTTATTACAAATTGCTTGATTTGTTAGATTATGTTTTGTGTCGCAGAACTGGGTAGTCTGTGAGGGTCTTTTGCAAATGGGTCTTCCCCCTTGAAATGTAAAAATGTAAAAATCATGATGTAAAGTGTCTTGAGGGTTAGAAAAATAATTTATCCCTTCATAGGTTAATTAATTAAATTTTCTAGCCAAAATTAATTAAAATTCTAAGCCAAAAATTTAATTAATTCTAGGTCCTATGTAAATTTAAATTCTCTAAAGGCAAAATTCGTTGATCTTTAAAAATTTAAATTTTAAAAAGTCCAAGAACTAAGGTAAATTGATTATTTTGCTAAATTTTAGGCCTTTGGTCCCTGGGGTTAAGTCAATCAAAATTTTGAGGAAATTAATTCAATAATTTCAATTTTTTAATTAATTAAAATGCATTTAATTGAAAAATTCGAACTTTCCTCAATAATTAATATTTCGACGGATGAGATTAAAAGAAATTTTGATCCTCATCAACGGTTGAGATTATTTTGACAAGGATCACTCGAACTAGCCGTTGGAAGATTTATCTTTAAATAGGAGGTCAGTTGTCAGTTGAGATCATCCGATCTTTTGATCATGTACTAAGCGAAAAGCTCTCTTCTAATCTTTTTATGAGCAATAAAGAAAGACTTTGGGGTTAAATTTCGTCGGTGTTACTCTTCATGGAAATGCTGTAAGACGTATTATTTTCATGCGTAATTTCTTTTTTCCCATTAATGATAGCTTTTGAAGAGCGATCTGAGTGCAGGTATCTTGCTCAGTGGCTGGGGTTTGCATGATAATTTAAGTTTTGAATATAATAGCAGATATCTCATGTATCTAAATTTTATGATCATTTTCTTGCTCTATGTTGATGGTTAAATTGAGTTTTGCAGGAAATCCTTGATTATTAAATCATCGGGCGTTCGGGGAAGTTCTCGGCTGAACCAGCCAACTCCTGATCCATGTTTTCTGAAGAGCCCAGCTTAAATTTGATCTCAGGCTTATCATACAATATTTTTTATGGGTGATGCATGAAGGGTTTTGAGCTCAGTACCTCCTCCGAAATTCAAAAAAAAAATTAATATTTTTTGTGCTAAATTGATAGATCTTGTTGTTGAGAGCCTCAGATTATCAAATCTGGGAGTGGAGTTGGACTCACACCCCCTAGATCTAATAGATTTGCCATTCATGTATATAGATCTGTAATTATTTTCAGTTTTGTAACATGGGTTTTTGGGGTTTTAGTTTTTTGGGTCATTGTATATATCGTTTGGGTGTTTTTTGTTGTCCTGTAGCTGCAGATCTGAAGCCGAAAGTTGTGCAGAGTCCAGCTCTAGGCCCTGGAGGGTAAGATCTAGATCTTTGGGGGTCCATCAGCATCATTTTGGCAGCGATCATATCCAGATTTCACAGTCCAAGGGTTTAAATTTATTTATTTTCAAATCTGGAAATTTTTATAAGGGTTTCAAAGAAAACTGAAGCAAAGCGATTTAAAAATTTACTTAAGATTTCTCGAAAAAATTTTAGCGGTTCTGGTGGAAGTTTTGGGCCATCATTTTGCAGATTGATTGGCTGCCTAATTTTGAGGTTTACTGTGCATTTCGATTTATTAAAAAAGAAAAAAGAAAAAAAACCTTCTTCTGTTGTGCACAACCTTCATCTGCTGCCCACGCAACTCCTTCCTCCATCACCAACGCTGCAACCTCTTATCGCTCCATCGTAGCTCCAGCTCCTTCCTCCATCACCAAATCTGCAACCTCTTATCACTCCATCGCAGCTCCAGCTCCTTGTTGCGTCTCCATTTCTTGTTTCAACGCCATCCGAGCTTCCCTTTCCATTCACGTTGTTACAGCTCCTTCGTCAATCTCTGTCCATCAGCTTGCTCTCCCCGCACTCTCCAATCCCATCAATCCATACGATGTCTGCTCTTCTAACCCCGCGGATCTTCTCACGCTGCCCTCTCCTTGACCCTCGCAGCGCCTTTCATCGCACTTCATATCGCTCCTTCCTTCATCCTGCTAACCCTCAGCATGCTGCCCACCCCACACCCATCCTAGTAGCTCCCTTCTGCCATCTCCATTCTGCTGGCCAACCCCTCCATCCGTGTGCTATCCCTCGCATCCAAACCTGCGTACTCTTACCCTCGCTCTCCTTTCCACTGTCAAGCTCACACCTGCACATACACACAACAACAAAGCATTTCGACTTTTCTCCTTTTTGTATGGGTTTGGTTAAGGTTTAATGTAATCACCTTTTTTGGTCTCATTTGACTTTCGAATTTGGGTTGGTCCCACTTTAATCCGATTTCATCTTACATTTTTTTTATTTGACTTTCATTTCATTTAGTTTGTATATAGTTAGGTTAGCTTATGTGCATTTTTTCTTTTAGTTTCATTTGATGTCTTTTAATTAAAAAATCTAAAACATTTTAAAAATCTAAAAGAAAAAATTTAAAAAGTTCTAAGCATTAAAAAATCTAAAAAATTCATAACATTTTTTTTTAAAAACCTAAAAATCCTAAACGTTAAAAAATTCTAAAAATTTTAAATTTGTGACTTGATAATTAAAAATGAAATAAATTAAGGGGTTTTTTGCTTAAATATTAAAATTTTTAATGTGGCCTAGGGCCCATTAAAAATTTCGATTTTTTAACCTGTTAATTTGTTTTCCTTCTTTAGTTACTGACCAAGGATAATTAAGATTTAAATTTGAAGTTCCTTAGTGTTATTAAGTGCATGTTTTTCTATGGTCAAGTGCGACAAACGTTTTAAATCAGATTTATTGGAGAAAATTAATTAATTCTAGATCTTGGGCAGTTAATGAAAATCATTTAAAATCTGGAATCTCTTGCGTGTTAAAGTTTCAGGCGTTTATATATTGGTTATTCATAATTGTCACTGTTCGTCATATGTTGGAAAAATTGTTCTGGATAACTTGTTTCTTGCTTAATCTACGGTTAATTGATGATAACGACACTGGTCTATAATTGTTTATCTTATGGTCATGTCTTGTTTACGTTGACGTTTAATCTATTCATTTGAATCAATCGAGATTCATTTAGATTTATCAGGTTGTCCATCATTAAAATCTCCTAGAACCCGTGATCCACAGGCCACCCTCATCTATTTACCTAGGGACTACCCCCCTTGACTTGTCTAGGAGAGAGTCTAAACGAAGTAAGGATCAAGAGTGACAGCCCTTACTCTGAGTGTTGTTGCGGTGCCTAGACACTTTGTGCGACAACATTTTTGGCGCCATTGCCGGGGATATTTTATTCTCGGTGTTTCAACGACATTTCGTCATCATTCTTCTCATTTCTCATCTTTTCATTTGAACCGACAACAACATTATTTTTTGGTGTCATTGCCGAGGAGAGTTTTTTTGTCCCTAGTTTCCTCGACATCGTTTTAATCATCTCATCTTTTTTGCCATTCATTAGCCTATCAAGCGGCACAACGTTTCCTAGCGTCATTTGATCTTTTCATCACCTTGCCTTTTGTCATCTCATTAATCGTTTCATCTACACTTTTAGCACCTGGACATTTCAGTTGGTTTCTTGTTTGGGTGGCGACTCCATTTCTTTCATTTATTATTTCTCAGACAAGAAGCCCTCCCTTATATCCGGTTGTTTGTTGCCTTTTGGATCCTAGAGTTAAATTCATGTTCAAGTGGCGACTCCACTTCTTTCATTTCTTACAAGAATTTCTACTAGAAGCTCGCTTCTTGTGGATCTCTTGATTTTCTTGAGCAGGGATCTCTCTCTATCATTCATTTGGTCCCTCATTATTCCTTCAAGGAAGTCATCATGGATGGTTCATTTACACCGTGTCATTTTACTGATGTTCTCCATGATATTCCGGAAGTGGCCATTCATAAATTGTCTTTGTTCTTAGGTGGTGATTCAGTCGCTGTTAGAAAGCATCTATGCATGTTTACTCATACAATACTTAGATATTGTAGTTTTCCCCAGTATGATCATGAAGATGTCAAAATGCATCTATTCGTGTTTTCTTTAGAGGGTGATGCTTTGAATTGGTTTAATAATTGTCTTGAAGATTCTTTCGTTTCTTTACAAGACATTGTCAATGCTTTTAAAGATAGATATGGTTATCAATATAGCTCGCCTTGTGCCCCTAAAATTATGCAACAGAATGAAAGTGATCTTGTAAAGGATCTAGCTATCGATGAAAGATTTCAAGACATTCTCCATATCAGAATGTGCTATCCACTTGTACCGTTGCCTATCAAATCCATGACAGTGGGAAAACAAGGACAAGTTGTCAAATTAGCATCAACAATGAAAGGGGAAATGATAAGCAAATTATAGAAGAACTAAAGTAGTTGGTTAGAGACATGCATTTCAGTCAAACACAACTGGTAAAAAATATGGAGCTTAATCAAGAAAAATTTGTAACCGATTACGTTAGGGATATGAGAACTTTATACACCCACCTAGAAAAACGTGATAAGGAGATAGAAATCATGAAAATTAAACACTCTAATCACATAACCGACATGCAAAGTCAGCATGCTAAGGAAATGGAAACCATGAAAGCTAATCATGGCAGAGAAACTAATTCTATGCAAAGCAAGTTATTAACTATGGACGAAGAAATGACCATCATGAGATTCGATTATAATAATCGGTTAGCTACCATGCAAGAAAATCATAAGAAAGAGATAAACTATATGCAAAATTGTTTCATGGACATGAAAGCAAAGAATGAAAAAGTAATAAAAGATGTGGAAGCTGGTCAGATATGTCTTCAGAATAAGTTATTGACCATGGAGGAAAACCATGCCAAGGAAGTCAGTGCTATGAAGGTTGAACTCTCTAGCCAGATGGATGCCATAACAATACAGGTACAGAAATTTCAGCATCGGTCAGAGGATGAAAGAAACAAGGAAACATCAACAGATCAGAAGCCTCCTTATCTGCTGCAGCAAGCTCCATCTTATTATGAGGTCATTTGTTCCATTGAAAAGTGGTTAATTGAAGGTGACCAGGATAGAATTGAAATTGATAAAAATCAGGTTGACGCTCACCTGGTTAATCCACCAGTCATAGAAGATCAAGTTATAACTCATGACACTTGTAAGACTGATCCATCATTCTTGACAGAGCAAATGAGAATGAAGAGAGACATGTCATGCATATCTTACATACTTCATCTGAGAGTTTTGAAGCAGAATGTTCCGCATCATCAGTGATACAGCCTGCCACAAAGAAAAAGCGCAAGAGAAGGAGATTGAGAAAGCGATTTGATGCATCAAATGGCCGCGAGCAAATTGATTTTCGGATAGGAAAAAGTCCTACTGTATGCAGGATTGGACATGGCACATCCGAGAAACAGCTGACAGATTTGCCTGAAAGCAGGCAAATGCTCAGTATGCACTTTATTGAACGCATCTGATTCCATGGGGCATCTTTGTATTGTATTTCTAACCTTATGCCCTGTTATTTCAGTATTTCACTTTGTAGTTAGATTTGTGTTTTTCATGTTATTAGATTAGTTAATAAATGAAGAGCTTATATCTTTCATGTGCTTAAGGTTACATGATGATTTTTGGATGGACGCTACTTGTGTTATGTTGTGTGTTGCGTGGATGCAGATTCTAGATTCTCACATTCCTCCAGTGTAGCAACGTGTCACCAAGAAGAGCCAGATGTTGACCACTATGTGTCAATGACCCATAGCAGTACAACCCCTTTTTTTCGCAAAAGGGATAGTCCCTGATCGATGTGTTCGGGTTGTCCAACTCTCATCATTAGCTTGATCATCACCTTATAATGTAAACCCAGTCTGCATGTGTATAATGTAAATAATCTCAGCAGATCGATGTCGTGTATGTAATTACCTAGGTAAACCTACTTTTCTAGTGATGATCTACATTCCGAGAGGTTTTTTGTCTCACCGATCTATTCTCGGATGGTCAGCAGAGTTTTCCTTTAGCCTTACCCCAAAGCCGGAATGGATTTTGTCACCTGGATTTTAGGGGAGTCCCAGTGTTCTAGATCGAGTCTATGTAAAAGTGATTTGGGAATAATCCTAACTATTTGGTTAGTTTATTTTATTACAAATTGCTTGATCTACTAGATTATATTTTGTGTCGTAGAACTAAGTAGTCTATGAGGGTCTTTTGCGAATGGGACTTCCCCCTTGAGATATAAAAATGTAAAAATCATGATGTAAAGTGTCTTGAGGGTTAGAAAAATAATTTATCCCCTCATATGTTAATTAATTAAATTTTCTGGCCAAAATTAATTAAAATCCTAAGCCAGTAATTTAATTAATTCTAGGTCGTAGGTAAATTTAAATTTTCCGAAGGCAAAATTCATTGGTCCTTAAAAATTCAGATTTTAAAAGGTCCAGGGACTAAGGTAAATTGATTATTTTGCTAAATTTTAGGCCTTTGGTCCTTGGGGTTAAGTCAAAGTCAAAATTTTGAGGAAATTAATTCAAAAATTTAATTTTTGAATTAATTAAAATGCATTTAATTGAAAAATTCGAAATTTCCTCAATAATTAATATTTTGACGGATGAGATTAAAAGAAATTTTGATCCTCATCAACGGTAAAGATTACTTTGACAAGGATCACTCGAACTAGCCATTGCAAGATTTATCTTTAAATAGAAGGTCAGTTGTCAATTGAGATCATCTGATCTTTTGATCATGTATTAAGAGAAAAGCTCTCTTGTAATCTTTTTATGAGCAATAAAAAAAGACTTTGGGGTTAAATTTTGTCGGTGTTACTCTTCATGGAAATGTTGTAAGATGTATTATTTCATGCGTAATTTCTTTTTTGCCATTAATAATAGCTTCTGAAGAGCGATTTGAGTACAGGTATCTTGCTCAGTCGCTGGGGTTTGATAATTTAAGTTTTGAATATAATAACAGATATTTCTCTGTATCTGAATTTTATTATCGTTTTCTCGCTCTATGTTGATGGTTAAATTGAGTTTTGCAGGAAATCCTTGATTATTAGATCATCAGGCATTTGGGGAAGTTCTCGGCTGAACCAGCCAACTCCCAATCTGTGTTTTCTAAAGAGCCCAGGTTAAATTTGATCCCGGGCTTATCATACGATATTTTTTATGGGTGATGCATGAAGGGTTTTGAGCTCATTACCTCCTCTGAAATTCAAAAAATAATAAAAAAAAAATTGTGCTAAATTGATAGATCTTGTTGTTGAGAGCCTCAGATTATCAGATCTGAGAGTGGAGTTGGACTCACACTCCCTATATTTGATAGATCTGCCATTCATGTATATAGATCTGTAATTATTTTCAGTTTTCTAACTTGAGTTTTTGGGGTTTTAGTTTTGTGGGTCATTGTATATATCGTTTGGGTGTTTATTGTTGTCTTGTAGCTGTAGATCTGACGCTGAAATCTGTGCAGAGTCTAGATCTAGGCCCTGGAGGGTAAGATCTGGACCTCTGGGGGTCCATCAGCATCATTTTGGCAGCGATCATATCCAGATTTCACAGTCCAAGGGTTTAAATTTATTTATTTTCAAATCTAGAAATTTTTATAAGGGTTTCAAAGAAATATGAAGCAAAGCGATTTAAAAATTTACTTAAGATTTTTGGAAAATTTTTTAGAGGTTCTGGTGGAAGTTCTGGGCCACCATTTTGCAGATTGATTGACTACCTGATTTTGGGGTTTACTGTGCATTTCGATTTAAATTAACAAAAAAAAAAAAAACCCTTCTTCTATTGTGCACAACCTTCATGTGCTGCCCCGCAGCTCCTTCCCCCATCACCAAAGTCGCAATCTCTTATCGCTCCATCGCAGCTCCAGCTCCTTGTTGCGTATCCATTTCTTGTTTCAATGCCATTTGAGCTTCCCTTTCCATTCAGGGTGTTACAGCTCCTTCGTCGATCTTTGTCCATCAACTTGCTCTCCCCGCACTCTCCAATCCCATCAATCCATACGTTGTTTTCTCTTCTAATCCCGCGGATCTTCTCACGTTGCCCTCTCCTTGACCCTCGCAGCTCCTTTCATCGCACTTCATATCGCTCCTTCCTTCATCCCGCTAACCCTCAGCATGCTGCCCACTCCACCCCCATCCTAGCAGCTCCCTTCTGCGATCTCTGTTCCGCTGGCCAAACCCTCCATCTGTGTGCTGTCCCTCGCATCAAAACCTGCGTACTCTTACCCTCGCTCTCCTTTCCACTGTCAAGCTCACAAATACGCACAACAACAAAGCATTTCGACTTTTCTCTTTTTTGTATGGGTTTGGTTAAGGTTTAACATATTCACTTTTTTTTAAGTCTCATTTGACTTTTGAATTTGGGTTGGTCCCACTTTAATCCGATTTCATCTTATTTTTTTTATTTGACTTTCATTTCATTTAGTTTGTATATAGTTAGGTTAGCTTATGTGCATTTTTTCTTTTAGTTTCATTTGATGTCTTTTAATAAAAAAATCTAAAACATTTTAAAAATCTTTAAAAAAATTCAAAAAAGTTCTAAGCATTAAAAAATCTAAAAGTTAAAAAAAAATCTAAAAAATTCATAACATTTTTTTGAAAAAACTAAAAATCCTAAACATTAAAAAATTCTAAAAATTTTAAATTTGTGACTTGAGAATTAAAAATGAAATAAATTAAGGGGTTTTTCGCTTAAATATTAAAATTTTTTGATGTGGCCTATGGCCCATTAAAAATTTTCATTTTTTAACGTGTTGATTTGTTTTCCTTCTTTAGTTATTGACTAAGGATAATTAAGATTTAAATTTGAAGTTCCTTAGTGTTATTAAGTGCATGTTTTTCTATGGTCAAGTGCGACAATCGTTTTAAATCAGATTTATTGGAGAAAATTAATTAATTCTAGATCTTGGGCAATTAATGAAAATCATTTAAAATCTGGAATCTCTTGCGTGTTAAAGTTTTGGGCTTTTACATTGGTTATTCATAATTGTCATTGTTCGTCACATATTGGAAAAATTGTTCTGGATAACTTGTTTCTTGCTTAATCTACGGTTGATTGATCATAAAGGCACTGGTCTATAATTGTTTCTATCTTGAGGTCGTGTCTTGTTTACGTTGGCATTTAATCTATTCATCTGAATTAATCGAGATTCATTTAGATTCATCAGGTTGTCCATCATTAAAATCTCCTAGAGCTCGTGATCCACAGGCCACCCTCATCTATTTACCTAGGGACTACCCCCCTTGACTTGTCTAGGAGAGAGTCTAAACAAAGTGAGTAAGGATCAAGAGTAACAGCCCTTACTTTGAGCATTGTCGCGGCGCCTAGACATTTTGTGCGACAACAACTACCAAGGCCCAAGGGTCCAAAATCTCTTGAAATTTTCAATATTCCCTTGATTGAGGATCTCTAAAAATTAATTCTTCTAGAACCCACGATTCTTTTAATTTGGAGAATTAATTTTTCCTAGGACTTCAAATTAATTAAATTTCTAACTTATAATTTTAATTTATTCTGCCAGAAAATTCAATTAATTGACTCATGAAGGGATTAATGATTTTTCCAACCCTCAAATAATTTAGCCATGGTGTTTAAATATGAAAGACCATGCACTAAAATATTTTTTACATTAAGATATTACAATTTAATACATGAAGGGGGAACACTTGTTCATTATAGACCCTCATTTATAAAAGCCCATTCTGCGACTCAATATGATCTAGTAGGCCAAGTAATTTAATAAAGAAATTTAGCCAATTAGCTTAAATTACTCCCAAATTACTTTTACAGAAGACTCTACTAGAACACTAAGACTTACCTAAGATCTTGATGAAAAATCACCCTAGCTTCGGGGTGAGGTTGGAGGGAAAACTTTGTCGATCATCCATGTTTAGAAACACACATGAATTGGTGAGAAGAGAAACCTCCTAAGGTAGAAATCGTCACAAAAAAGTAGGATTACCTAGGTTATTACATACATAGATGGTCTTACTAAGATCATTTACATTATGAACTTGTAGAATGGGTTTACGACTTTTACAAAATGATCACTGAAGATGATGATGAAATCTGGATAATCTTCACTGCCCAAGCATGATGGAATCTTCTTGCGAAACTGTACACTGCTATAGGGTAGTTGATGTGGAGTGGTCAACACAACCAAGCTTATGCCCGGAGGTATGTTTTATAAATTCAGTTCTAACTTAGAATGGAAATGCAAGATTTGAGGGATTGCTTCAATGAGATTACAAAATACACTAAGTACTTCAACAAGATTAGATTACTTGAAATCAAAATGCTTATTCAACACAAGATGACAAGAGCAATTAAATGGAGCACTTAGGAAACAATTATCAAATATCCCAATGAAACAATAGAGACAATTTCAATGAAACACAATTAGCAAGAGCTTATTAGAATTTGATAATGTGTTAGTTAATTTCTCTTATGATCAACAATTGAAGCACTTTATCACAATTAGGCTAACAATTTCAAATACTCAAGATGATTATTAGATGTTCTCAATGTGTTACTTATGTCAAAATTTGATTAGAAATTGGGCACGAAAAACAACTTAATATCACAATGATGATTTGTCACTTAGATCATGAATCAATTAGGCATTATATAATAGCAAAATAGAGACAAGCACAATGAGAGATGAGATTGCTAACAGTGATATGAAGCCAACAAGTGCTTTTAATTAACAATGGATGATAGAAAGAGATAATGCAAATGATGCAAGATGCAATAGACAAGTTAATGCAAGACTTGTATGATCAATTCACCAATGAATTCCCCTCAATGTTATCACTTTGAAAATGCATCAGATTTGAATAAATCAGATCAGCAAGCTATGTTTGTGAAGCAGTCCCAAAATTGACAAGAGAAACCATCAAACACAATAATGATGAAGCCCTTAAGTTATTAATGTCACTTCTTATACTTATTAGGCTTATTTAGAATTGTTTTTAGGCTTCTTTAGAGTGATTATTATTTAATTATGCCACTGTTATAGATTAGCTTTATCTGATATGTTATGACAGTCAAGGAAAGAGAGAAAGCGATTGAGGATCAAACCCCTGGGCCTAGTGGCCTATGCCAAGTTTAGAGACAAGGGAGAAATGCTTCTTTCAACACCTGCACTCACAAAGGTTGGCTTAAAACACAAGGATCAGTCCTTTGATATCACTGCAACCCAAATCGTTAGTCCAGACACTTATGAAAATGATAGATCAGACTTGTACAATGATAGCTAAGATGAATAGGGCTAAAAAAATTGGAAATATTGACCTTGTAACTCCTTCAAGAAGACCTGCAACACAAATGGATCAGCACTAAAACGAATTTAAGTGATGAGTTTAGCCTTCAAAAGGGTGTGGCTAGGCCGAGGGAGCTTGCGGCCTAGTGGAAAGAGGCTTTAGGTCTCACGGCTAGGGCTTCTAGCCCTCTTTATGCTAGCGGCCAGGCCTCCAAGGGCTAGAATGGCTGAACAAATAACTTTTTGGCCCTTGAAAGCCTTCTTCAATAGATGAGAAGCTTGCAAAACCAAAGTTAGTCCACTAGATGACAAAAATATAATAAGAAATCTCTACAAACCCCTGCCATAAATCACCTGAGGCCTGCAAAACGAATTATTGGCCTTTGAAATCACTTGCAAACATAAGTTTAGGCCCTTCTAGGGCTGCGGCCTAGGCTTGAAGGCCTAAATAGGCCTACAGCCCTCTTGTGGAGGCTAAAAAGGGGTTGTGGCTAGGGCTTTTAGCCCTTGAACCCCAACGGCTAGGCCAAGAATGGCCTCCAACCCTTGCGGCTAGGCCAAACTAGCCTTGAAACTTCGAAAAATGCCCAAAAATGACATTAACCTTGAGAATCCACCTACAAAACCACTTCAGAAAATAATTGCTCAAGAAAAACCCCAGTTGCAATAGCAAAAAAGCCCTCTATGGCTAGCAGCTTCCTCAAGGAGGCTAGACGTTGCAAAAATGGGACTTGGGTCTTGTAGATCTTGGTCTCTAGACCCTAGATCAACCCTTAAAGGCTAAACGACTTGCTTCCTTGGGCTGGACGGCTCCTCTCCATGTTGAATACCCCCCCAGACCCCCATCTATGCTAGGAGAGGGCTAGAACCTTCACACTTGAATTTATCTTTAAGATTTTAGTCCTTTGGCACCTACAAAATGAATAAATAGAGCCCAAGACACAAGATCTAGAAATTTTTCAAATAAAACCCCAAAATTATTATTTACAAATACGAAAAATAATTTACAAGGGTTAGACATAATTTACAAAATATTTACAATAATCTACAAAAGAATATTGGCTCTAATTAGCAAATAATTCATTAATAGACCAAAAGTCAATTCTACAAGATAATTTGGTGGAAATAATTTTAATTTTAATGCACAAACAAAAACTCTGCAAAATAGATTTGTTAGATAAGCTTAGGGTCCAAACAAAATGTGATCACCTCAAAGTCCATGAACTTGGGCTTTCCCCAAGCGTTGAATCACCTAAAAGATCTCTATACACTTGAAAAATAAATCATTAGTTTCATATGGGTTCGATACACACAGATAGACCAGTGATCTAGAGATACCTGCTAGATCCACCAGCTTCTAAGTGTTTACTCTAGCCCAAAACCTAAAGCAAGATATGTGTGCTAATCGATAGTCCAATCACTGGCTATCAAACAATAATCTACAATGATAGCATAAATTAGATCATTTAATACATGCCATGAATCATTAAGCGAGAGACACCTTGAATTGAAACCCCAAAGTCTATATTAATGCAAAAATTCCAACAGAGCTTAGCTCAGTACAAAAATATTTCAATCAAGTGAGATACAAATACCATGAGAAGCTTGAGAGCTTCCTTACATAGAAAAATGAGAGGGGATAACCCCTCCAAGTGGAAGTAACGGCTAGTTGCATCGATCCATGGCTTGATCCTGGAGGAAAAAATTTGAACCCTTAATTAACTAGCACAAATCTCCAAAAAGTTTTGACTTTGTTCCCTGTGCTGGAGGGGTCAAACTTTGACTTTTAGACCATGGAGGACCCTCAAAAAATAGAATTATCATTACTTGTGCAAAATAATTCTTTTCTTGGTCCAAAAAAATAGATTTGCTTGGAATATAGTCTTTTCTGCCCCAATGAATTTCTGGACTAGGTCCTTCTACCTTGGAAATGAGGCAACATTTTATTTTTTGACTTTAATTATTTTCCTTTGAAAATAGCCTCAAATATTTTTGATGAATTTTGCCACTTGGAGGGTAGCTAATTTTCCCTTCATTTTATTTTTTTTGGACAATTTCTGGCTAATTTAACTTTTGCTTTTGCCAGAAATTTAAAAAAAAGAAAAAAGAACTCAAGCCGGGATAAATTACTTTTCCACCCTCAGTGTATTTGAAAAATATTTTGGTAATGGTGTTTTAATTATGAGGAACCATTCATCAAAAATATTTCTAAACACACTTTTACATCATATACTACAAATTCAACCCTTTGAAGGGGAAATACACAAATAGGCATAGACCACTTGAGACTCAACCAAATTTTGTGACAAGACACATGATCTAGTATGAAAAATACATAGACTCGATAAACACTAGGACTCACCTAAGACCTTGTTAATGAGCTCCACCCTAGCTTTGGGGTATATCTGGGAGAAAAAATCTGCCAATTATCGGTGTTTACAAACACACATAATTTGAGGAGGTTAAAAAACTCCCTAAAGTGAAACCCTTTGAAAATAATCATAGGCTTACCTAGGTGTTGTTACATGACTTAATAGTCATACTAAAATCATTTTTACAATAAACTTGCAAAATTTGGGATTACAATGATGACATTGACTAAAAATTTATGCCTTTTGCTTTATACCCTGCTTGGATTGTTGACATGTACATGGTTAACACAACCGTAAGGGGAGAAACAATTTCTAGGCTGACCCATCAATCAGTTGGTGTAAGTGATCAATGACATGATATGGGGTTTACTTCAAGGATGATGCCACAATCTTGTACCAGCTATGAAATTTGAACATCCTTGAGCATTATGATGTGAAGATAGAGTAATCGTGGGACCTTAGTTACCCCTTTCCTTGGCCTATTTTTACCACCCCTCTTATGCACCTTTTTCATCATTAATTTTCACATATATAGCTTGGATTTCAAGCTTTCATTGATTCATCATTGGCCCCTTAAAGATGAAACATTTCTTTGCTCATTGGGGGTTGAGATATTCGAAGTTCTTTTCATTTAGATAGCTCATACATTAGCCAAGAATCGAGTGAGGGCTAATAAGGGGGTAGAGGCTAGAGCTCAAGCTATGCTTTTGCCCACACACTTTCATTTATCTTTGCCAATCATTTCCATTTTAACATATGGCTCATGCTTTTTCCTTTCTTTGTGCATCATCAACCTCTTAGGCAAAGCTTCTAGGCCCTTAGCCAAAGATGAGGAAAACACGAAACCTATATTGGTGATAAAGAGCAATGGGGAAGATGGAAGGTGTGAAGTATAGATTGGACATGTAACATCAATTAGAGGCTCTTATTAGTGCCCCTCCTAGACACTGAAAGAAAGCCCTCAACAAAGGTCACATTGGACTAGGTGGAAATGATAACCACCAAGGTGAAGGGAACAAGTGTATAGTCAAAAGCAATTTATCATCCAATTCAACATGTGATCCATACTAAAAAGTCATTAAACAATAAATGAAAGAACTCCAATACAAAAATGGTTTACCTACCTCATATTTGATGACCCACCTGTTGACCCTGCCGCCTACACCTACCTACAAGTCAGTGAGAAAAGCTTTCAACCCACAAGGTGTGGTTGGTGGTAGGGAACTAAGAGAAGGGGTTATCACACTAAATGTCTTTTCTCTTCGTTTAAGCTATCTCCTAGGTTAGCTAAGGGGGGTGGTCCCTAATCAAAACTAAGTTAAAGAAATGTGAGGTTCTAAGATAGGTGTTAAAGTGAAAGTGGATTACTTTTAAGAATTATGAGCAAAATATGATATGAGCAATAAAAATCATTAACATAATAAAACCATAAAACCAGTGCCTTAATATAAATTGTTCAACAAGAATGAAAGATACATTTGCTCAAAACAAAAGTACAATGCTTCTAACAATAAAAGCAAAGCAATCCTAAAATGGAAACAAAAATGTTAGCACGATAACCGATAGAAGATATAAAATGTTTTCAAAATATAATCAATGTTTAAATCAAAGCATATAGAGATATCTTGCAAAAGGAAAAACAATTAGTGTTCTACTTGCAAAAGGAAAATGAAACAATGCTTGCCAACATAAAAGATTCAATATTGACAAGTAAAATGGACAATTGTAAGTGAAATCATAAGATATAATAGCATGAGATGCACCTATACTAGATTTGAATGCAATTAGTCTTGGTTATTTTTAAACTAAAATGCTTAATCTAAGTAAGAAGTCCTCCTCTTGAGCTCTTACCAAAGGGTAAAAATTGGGGTGACTGTAAGAAAAAGGGGGTGAGGGCATAGAGGTGTCATTAATGATACCCGTCCTTTGAGTCTTACGAGCTAGCGTATGCCTTCTTTCCTACAAGGGGACAAGCCACCTTCATAATTGCAAGGTTACACGCTTTTACCTTACTTCGTACCAGATGGAAGAATTTTCCAAGAAAGTCTTTTTCCCTATACTTTCTATTAATCAAACTTATGCTTGGAGGTTAATTTTAATGAGGATGCAACTACACTAAAATGCTTAATATGGTATGTAAATAAGTTTTCCAAATAGAGATTTGCAATGCTTTCAATATAATAGAAATAGTGCTCAAAGTAAATTGCAAAATGTAAACTCAATTGAAAAAGGAAAATAGCTTGCACATGAATTAAATGAGATTACTAAATGCTTTGCTTCAAGAAAATGGAAATGTGATAAAAAAGATAACTTGGATAGTTGCTCAAGGTAATGCAAGATACATAAGCTTTATGAAAATTTAAGATTGTAAGTTATTCAAAATAATTGCTTTGACAAATGATAAACCAATAAGCAATTAAAGCAATGAAGCTTGAAATTTATGAGCTTGCAAAATGAGCAAATAACTTAAATAAATGAGCATGAAAAAATGACCTATTGTGAGGCCAACATGAAGCAAATGGCTAAACTTTGTTACTCGAAATTAGATGCCTTGCATAAAATAATTTGCTTCCAAAAGTAAGATTTAGAATTGTACTTGAAAGCTAAACTTGAAATGGCAAAGCATGAAAATAAGTAACCAAAAACAAATTCAGAAAATTAGCTTGCGAAGGTGATGTTGTGTTAATTTGAAGGCATGCAAGATGAAAAACTTATAAAACAAGCTCAAAATGAAACCACTCACATGTTCCTTTTTTTGCAAAAAGGAAAAAGTATGCCTTGGGTGAAAACTCAAGCTCCCACAAGAAAAACTAAGCTTTCATTAGATGTTTGAGAAACCTTGAAGAGGTCTCAAGTAAATCTTCAAGAGGAGTCTTTACAATTAATGGGGCTTCTCAAGCTTTAGATCTCTTTCTTGAAAATCAAATTCAGAAAATGAAGTAAGTATAATGAGAAATCTCTCAAGATTGAAGAAGTTAAGTGTCTCTTGGTGCCTCAAGGCTTGGCTTCCAAAAATGAAATGTTGCACAAAACAAGGATTCAATTCTCCTCAAAAGCCCACGGCCTTGCCAAATAGCAACCTTCCTCTTTATCCACGGCCTCTTCAAAAATATCAACTTTGAAAGGGTAGAGAGGTCTGACAAGGAAATATGTTAGAGTTTGTGTGGTCTTTTCTTAATGCTCTTATCACCAACACTCTACCTATGGGTTGCAAGATCAAAAAACAGATTATTGTAGAGAGAATATGAAAACAATTAAATAATATACAAGAAACCAAATCAAGTGATGGGAGTGAACCCCATCAATTGGTTTAACTTAAAAAAGCTCTCAAATTGTTAATATGAATCAATGAAGCATTATGTCAAAGATTTAAAAGAATTTAAAGTAACTTCTTGTATACAAGCTATGCCCAAATGAATCTCTGCAAGACACTTTTCGTAAGATAAACTAAGTGAATCCAAATAACAAATGAGAGTTCATTTGAATGGTGCTCCAAGAGTGGGTTGGTCTTTCAAAGACTTCCCCTCACGCTTGATCCAACAAAAATTCTTCTACAATACTCAAATCAAACATTACTCCATATCAGTGTTGCGGGGGAGCCCTCCTCCCCCTGATCCCGCTCCCAATCCGCGCTCCGGGCGGGAGCGACTCAGGCGCAAGTTGGGAGCACGCTCCCTAAAAAAATTTTCGCTCCCTGCCTTTTCAAGAGCGTTTTCGGGAGCGTTTTGTCTTTTTTGCAATTTCTTTTTTGTAGTAATGTTCGAAATGCAATTTTTTTTTAAAGAAACAAATAATTTTTGAGTGGGATGATCAAGTCTAGGCCCTAGTATTGATATGTTATTCATGGTAATGTTAAATTCTTAAAGTAAAAATGACATTCTCCTTAATCTTCATTTTCATCCTTTTACTTAAATTTTTAACATTACCATGAAATGACCCAGGATGTTTGAGAGTGGTTCCGGCCTCATTGGATTTCATATGGAGAAAATAGAATTTTAGATTTCATTCAAAATCCAGCAGACTTATCAGTTTTTCAGGATTTCAGGATTGGGGGATTAGCAATGTTTCCATTGTATTTTGTCATGTATTAGGGTATGGAACTCGTATTTAATCAAGAGTACCAATCCCTCTATGTACCTTGATGTTAGTGACATTGGTTGTCGAACTCCTCTATCATGACCCTCCTAAAAATGTACGCATTACTCAAACAAAATCTGGATTTGACATGCTATGCTTTTTCTATCTTATGTTAATGCTTAGAGGGTGATATTAATGACAAAGATCCCTATACAGATACAGAGGTAATGACAAAGATACCTCTGGATATTAATGCTTAGAGG
>APFE031653114.1:33710-66343 GCA_000404065.3 Pinus taeda
CCTCTCTCATACCACCTTCCTTTTTTACCAAGACTATGCGATCTCCTACACCACCTGTCGTAAGGAGTTGCTTCCCCCCATTTCCCACTTCAGATTAATGAACAAGCCCACTAACAAATACAAGGCCCCCTCCATGGTCCTTAAAGAGGTTTCCCTCGATTCCTATCCCCATTCGTCCTGTCAGTGTGTCCATAAACCTACCCTGGGATCTTGCTCCATAAATAGTTGGTTCGACGATGAATGCAAATCCTTCCACAAGTGGCTCCCCTTTACTCTCACGCATGACCCCCCATCCTTTCCTCACCTTCATAGCGCCTACCATTGACTTCTTCGCCATAAAAAAATGAGCATTTTTTTCGCAGTGAAGACATGAACTTTGTACAGCCCTTCGTCGTTCTCCAAAAGCATTCTAGTGTACCCTCTTTCCTAAACACCATGATACCACATCTAACCTTGACCCTCAAGCTATGTTTTTCCATACCACCTCCCTTTATGACATCTCCAAACAACCCCCAACACAAATTCCCTCTACCCCTTCCTCATGTCATCTTTTCTCTGAGTAGGATATCAAGAGAGCCATCTAAGCTATGAGCACCAAGAGAGCAGCGAATGAGGAAGGTTTTCATGTAGAATTCCTAAAACATTATTGGAAATATTACAAACACGGAGAGGGGGGGGGGTGAACCAGTATTGGACACTTTTAAAAATTGTTTAAAACTTCAAAGAAAACATGCAAATAATACTTATGACACATTAATTTAAGCATGAAACTTATCTTAAATAGTTTCAATGTTTACAAGTACCAACTTTAAGGAGGTAACAACACACTATTTTATCAGCACCTACTAGAAGGAGGTAGCAACCCCCTAATTTATAGGCTTCAACCTGAAGGAAGCTACAAGACCCCTGCATTGCTTCTCCCTACCACCTTCGCTTTAATAAAGAGAAACAAGGACTCTCATACTAGGGATATTGGCCCTCTCACATACAATACACAAGAGGAAAAAAAGATACAGTAGTACCTCTTGTCCAACATGCATGCCTGTATAAGCCTTCTAACCAAAACCAAAAGCCTTCAAAAAGTGTGCCAAAACCCTTTTAAAAAATGCTCCAAAAAGAACTTCAAAAACTATGCCAAAATCCCTTCCATAGATAGCCTCTCCAATCTAGCTTCTCCTCACTTCTGGTTCATGAGATATGAACCCCAAAAGCCCTTATTTTCTTTGCTTGTTTAAACAATTTAACTTTTCCTTGAGTGAATTGCTAATTGCCTCCTCCTCACACCTATATATAGTGCTCTTCAAGGTCCAAACCATCACTATGGGGCCAACTTGTCACTCGTTGGGGCTGACTTGTCAAAGGCAGCATAATTAATAAACTTCAAAAATTCATATCTCCTCAACTGTGAGGAGTTAGAGGGAGTGCCATATACCATTGGAAAGGTCTCGAAATAACCTTTCCAACCATTTTATGCTTCCATTTGAGCTAGGTAAATGCAATAAAAATGCATTCAAAGAAACGGCATCAAACTCTTTTTTTCTTGGATAGCTTTTGACATCAATGACAACTTCTTTCAACAAACATGGCATCCAATCCCTTGAGTCCTATATGCTGAGAAATCTTACGCATTCAAAGTTAACAATTTCTCTGCTTGATAATTTCTTCTGATATACTTTTCCTTCTTAGCTTATGATTTTTTCTTCGTTAGCTTATTAATGTGTTCTCTTCATCAAGACAATTACCAATATGCACAATAAAAGACAAGTGACACAGTATGTAGGCTTCTCAACTAGGGCCAAAACCTCTCACCTCTTAAGAGGAAAACCTGATCAAAATTCTTCTTCTAGATCTTCAATTGATAAGTACCAAGACCATGACACAAGCCCTTGACTCTAGTATCCTCCCAAGGACCTTGTCACTAACCTTGATGATCTACCTCTTCCCTTCCTCGTCTTTCTTATTAATCTTGAACTTCTCTCCTAGGCTCCTTCTAGAGAAACTCAATCTTTATCCTTCACACTGCTTCTTCTTGGCTTCCCTAGAGAATCTAGGTCTCTAGGGCACTAAATTGCATAGGGATGATGACATCAGCCTTAATGAGGCACTTTTCACCATGAAAAAAGCTAGATTTTCAGTGTGTGAGGTCAATCAAGGTGAAAGCAAGCCAAATAAGCTCCAATGTTTTACTTCCTCGAGCCCTAGTTGAATTCGACCCTTGCCATAGCCCTAACGACTTACCTTATAGGGTAGAAAAGTAAAAAAAGGAGAAAATGTTGAAATTTTAATGAGTTTTGATCATCACTAGGATCCTTGTGCCCTTCCCTACTTGGGTGATGTAGTCTTAGGGGCTAAATTTAAGAGATATCAATTCATGCATGGAGTAAAGGGGAAAACCCTAGTTTTCACTTTCAAACCCTAACTATCTCTTTATGAGGGGAGAAATTAACTAGAAGAAAGCTCTCTACGAAGTCCTCTATGTTAGTTTTTGTAGCACCGGATGTGTTCTAGCCTTGAAAATTTGTGGAGAGGCTAGAATACACGAGATCTCCAAAACCCAGAAATCGTTTCTGGAAATTCCACTTAGAAATGACTTAATTAGATTATTAGTCAGTTTTTTAATATTTCCTAAGTTTAAACTTAGGGAATATGACTAATTAATCAGAAATAATTAAGTTAAGATGTGAATGTTGATTTGGGGTAGCATCGGATGTGCTCTAGCCATGAAAATTGGTGGAGAGGCTAAAGCACATGAGATCTCCAAGACCCAGAAATGGTTTGGGAAAATTCCACCTGGTTAGAGAGATATTAAAATAATTAATATTTTTAATGGAGTTCCTAAGTCTAAACTAGGGAAAATTAAAATATTAATGGGTATTAATACAAAACTGGGTGAGAATGTTCTAAATGACATGGATCAAGCCAAATCTAATCTTAGCCGTTGATTAAGGATTTAATCTCGGCCATTGAAGACTCAACAAGAAAAGTATAAGAGGAGGCTTGAGGGCCAGTTGTAGACACAACAAGATTGATCAGTCACTTCGATTTTCTGGAGCGGGGTTTGCTGAAAAAATTTGAACCAATGGTCTGAGTTGCAGGGGGAGTGAGTGCATAATAGAGAGGCAGAGATAGTGTCGGAGGGTCAACGCAAAGGCTGAGGAGGCTACGCAGAGCCAACAGGAGCCACGCAAAGGCCCAGAGAGACTGCGCGGAGGCTAGCAAGGCCTGCATGGGTGATGCAGA
This sequence comes from Pinus taeda, assembly GCA_000404065.3. Lineage (NCBI taxonomy): Eukaryota > Viridiplantae > Streptophyta > Pinopsida > Pinales > Pinaceae > Pinus > Pinus taeda. The sequence continues at coordinate 36,951 of APFE031653114.1, forward strand.
AGGCCAGAGAGCCAGCGCAGAGCAGCAAAGCGCTGACACAGGGGGTTTCAGAGCTACGTAGAGGCAAGGAGGGCTGGCGCAGAGCCTCAGAGAAGCGTTGGAAGGAGTTTCAAGGAGCAGACTTGCCGAATATTTGCTTTCGAAGAGAGGTATTACTGCCAGATAGATATCTCTGTTGGGTGAGCCAGTTTGGCACCCTAGTTGTACTCAAGAAAGCTACTTAATAATAAAACCCTCAAAACTGTTGCACCAGTTTTCCCAAGTTGGGTTTTTTCGGGGACGATTGTCCAAAAATAACGGTGTCCCTTATGTGTTTTTCTGTTATTTCACTTGATGATCTGTAAATGAGTTGAAACTGCATTTGTGTTTATTTTCAGTATTTATATGGTTAAATAACTTGTTAAAGGAATAAACAAGTAGGTGAAATAAACTAGATAGTGCAATAGGAATTTCAGATGTGTTGGATTCAGAAAATTAACAGTGAATGTTATAGAAACTCACACGGATCGACTTCAAGCTAATCCTAGCCATCGATTCAGATCTAATCTTGGTTGTTGAAGTCTCAACATAGGATTATAAGAAGAATTCAATGGGGCTTGGAGAAATCACTTGAGAAGTTTGATTTCAACAGCAGATCGATTTCCAGAGTAGCAACTGTCAGTTGTCGGAGAGAGAACCTGAAATCAAAGCAGTGAGAGAGGGGCAAAGACAATGAAGCCGGAGGAAGAATTCCAGATCCGGTGAGTGCATTTGCAGAGAGGTAGAAGAGCCACAGTGAAGCTGACACAGAGCAGCGCAGTAGCCTCTGAAGCCAATTTCAAAATTGTTAGGGAGAAGAAGAGTTTCAGTGCCAGAAGCTTGGCAGAGGTTCTGGAGACCAGGAGAGACATTTTCCTAGACAACAGCAAATCAGGCGGCTTGAGGAGAAGTTGTTCCGAGCTGAGTGCAGAAGTGACTGCGCTAGGGTGACACAGTGACTGCGCGAGCCAGTTTGGACGACACAATTTGAGCTTAGGTCAGAGCACGGATTTCCCTGTGGAGTGAGGAAATTCCTCACTATATTTTTCTTGCCAGTTTGTCTCTATAAGATCGCCAATTTCGGCATCTAGTTGTACTCAGATTATTTCACTACTACATAATAATAAAACCCTCAACTGCTACACCGGTTTTCCAAAGTTGGGTTTTTCTGGGGACATTGGTCCAAAATAACTATGTCATTTTATGTGTGTGTGCTAGTATTTCTTCCAGCGTTTATTTCTTCCGCAGTTTATTTGTGTAAGTTGCAATGTGATTGATTCAGTATTTGTTGTAGTAAACAGAAATTAAATTGTTAAGAATTAATTTAACATTTAGGAGAATAATTTCCACTTGCTGCAATAGGATTTTGGGTTTCGGAATTTTCACATGGTATTAGAGCGCAGATGATCAACCAAAGAGCTTAGTAGCGAAGGAATAGGGAGTTTCACTATTCATTTTGGGGCAGCAGATCGAAACCCCAGAGGCAGTGCAGTCACCTTGGCCAAGAGGTCAAATATCTTGAGGAGAATCGATTTTTCTGAGACGGGCAAAAAAATTCGATCTCTCTGGACCGAGGGATTCCAGAGGTAGAGGAAGTAGCCAGTATTTTTCGCAGAGCAGATTTCTTGTTGGACGCAGTAGTTTTTGCAGCAATTTGCTAGACCAGAACTAGCGTTGGGTGGAAGAAGAGAACACACTAAGGGAAAATTTTCCTCAAGGAACTTCTAGTCTCAAGAAGTTCAAATTCCCTTGCAAATCAGCAGTCGTTGTCAGTAGATTTTCTCACTCCATAAGGGAGTGTGAATAGCCTAGCAGTAGCTTAGCAAAAGGGAAGAGGAGATTTTCGACATTATCTGAGATGGCCACTGTTGGACTACAAGATAGGGGCAGGTTGGATGGTGCTTCCAACTATGTCATCTGGAAGGCAAGGATGTCCTTCCTTCTGGATGAATATGGCCTGAAACCTTTAATAGATACAGTGGTAACTATCCCCACGGATGCAAATTAGTTGAAGGAGTACAGAAAGGACATGGCATGGGCAAAGAGGTTAGTCCTTGATGTTGTTCAGGATCACATAATTTCTCACATAGCTTGCAAAGCGACTGTCGGAGAGATGTGGGAGACTCTCACCACGTTGTACTAAGGCCGAGCAGTGGAAGATGTACTTAGAGGAGAAATTGAGATGCACCAAGACGCAGAAAGGGGAATGCATAGACCCCTTCCTCACCAGGATTCAAGAGATATGGTAACAATTGTCAGCTGTTGGGGCAATGCCTCAACCCACAGAGCTAGTGCGATTGGCACTAAGCAGTGTCTCCGAGGAGTGGCAAGTATTTGTCCAAAGTATCTTGGGCAGAGACACCTTGCCAAGGTGGGACAGGATGTGGGTCGATTTGCAGTAGGAGTTGAGACGAGACTTGGTAAAGAGCTCCATTAGTGGCAGCAGCAGCAAATTGAAGTAGGTGGAGGAGGAGGAGAATGTGGCCCTCGCATCGAAGGGTCCCAGTCGAGGACAAGGGGAGCAACAAAAGAATAAAGACTTGTCGAAGGTCAAATGCTTCAGATGTGGTAAGCTTGGTCACTACAATACCCAGTGTCCTCTCAGAAAGAAGGACAAGGGGGAGAAGTGGGACCAGTAGGCAACATTAGCAGATATCGATAGGCTATCCTCCAGGTTGGAGGAAGACTTCACCATGTTTGCTAACATACCCCCAGGAGTGAAATGGGGCGACTTGGTTTTGTGGCCTCAAAGTGCTACAAATGGACAAGAATTTTTGAGGAGGTCCACCTCTTAAATCAATACCTTGCTACGGGGGCCCACGGTATTTTGTAGCAGGATGGATCAGTGGCAGTAGATGTAGTCAGATGCCAGAGCGATAGATGCAGAGTCTAGCTACAGTCAGATGTTGGGTAGCGCAGTGCAGAGTTGGCAGCAATGCAGAGTAAGTAGTCGCGTAGATAATCAACCTACTACCCTTCAATTCATAAATGTTAGTGAAAATAAGTGGCAGTAGAGAGGAATGACTTCATGCCTAAGTGTCATGGTCAGGGAACCGGCTAATGAAGGTCCACATCTTGAGTGTGTAGATGTAAAGGAGGAAGAAATCGTGAAGGCATTGGTTACCCCTTTCCTCGGCCTTTTTCCACCCCTCTGGTAAGGTGATAGAACAGCTTTACAGTCAAGATCAATCAATCATTTAGATCACCCCTTTATCCATGTTAAAATGCTCAAAACATCAAGTAAAAGAACTTGATTGCAAAATGGTTAAAGTACCAGTTGAGTGGTATCCCATCTTCATTCAAGGGGAATGTCGGATGGTGAGAGGAGCATGACTAGAAAAAATGGTAGAGGAATGTGCCATCATCACTAGGCAATGTGTAGGGTTGTTGGCTAGTTGGCTATCCAAGATAGGAGAAAGAGTTTTCTCCTATAGGGTTACCCATTTTGGTGGCTAACAGGGAGCATGCTCTATATGTTGGGTAAGGGTAATCATAAGGGTATGTAATTATTTTGTCATAGGTAGTCTACACAAACAATGGGATTGTCAACAATCTACAAGAAGTTCTCAATTCTCACCATAAAATGCCATCTTAGGGTTGAGGGATTGTGGGTGAGAACCTAAGTGATTTGAATGGATTGCTAATAAATGTCTTCTCTGATTAACTTATTGATATCACTCTTCTTTGGGTGAGTATGCAATTGCATCTAGTGAATACCTTTCACAAGGAAGCTAGTCAATAGAGACATAGACAAGCTGAAGAAACAAAGCTGCCACAAAGTAGCAACATCGCCTTCCTTTAGAAAGACCCATGGATGTGATCTCCTTAAATAAAAATAGTGAGAAGAAAAAGTTGTGTTGTCAAATTCTCTTACAAATTAGATTACTTCTGAAACTACTCTAGGTTGGATCAAGAATGAAGCCCTACTTTAAAGAGGAGACCTCTAAGCATTGTTGGGACACCCATCTAGCCATACCAATTCCATTATGACCAATAGAGATGAGGAGATAATCCAATTTATTCAACCTGAAGTTTGATACGGTTTTGAAGAAAAAGTTCAAGTAGATTAGAAGTCGTAAGAGAAATATAAAACTACAATGGATAGCCTATTAATTTTAAGGCCGTGGGGATGGAACATTTCGAAAGCTTACAAAATTAGAGTTGATGCATCTCTAAGAGTAAGGACATTGTTTAGAAAAAAGGAGTTCGACATCTATTCGTGGAAAAGGATTTGGTGGTAATTGTTGAGTAACAAAATGCCAGTGCAAGAATCCCAGTTGGAAAATTAGGTACATGTTGTATGAAGTCAAAAGCTAACTAACTTGTTTCAGAGTTGGAAGCTAGATCATTTACCAAGAAATAGGAAGAGATGTTAAATCTCTAATACAAGATCTGATTTATTTATGCCTCAACAATTATATTATACCCAGAAATTATTTACTCAATAAATCTAAAAATCGCTGAAAAGTAAAAACATTGGTATTTTAACTTTCAAGAGTTAAAATTGGAGCAAAAATAAAATAGGGAAATCATGTTGATTTTTTGTAATAGAAATTGATTTTCTAATCTTATAATTACTTTCCAATGATTGTTTGATCAAGTTAACTTATGTCACATGTACCATTAAGCAATTATACATAGAAAATCTCAACAATATACAATGATAACAGTAGGATCATAAAGAGACAGCCAAGCGACAAAGAGACAATAAATTTACCCTAGGAAAACCCAACCTTGGAAAAAACCCAGCAAACTTTTCTTCTAAGGAGAAATTGTTCTTCAGCGATAATTACAATTCCAAGAATATTCTAGAAATCTATGCCAAAAACCAAGTCCAAGATACTAGTCAAACCTGGTCAAATACCAGCTAGTCCAAGTTGGTCAAACCCTCTAAAAAGAGCAGAAAAGTCAATGTTGGTCAACTGTCAAAATTCAACCTGAGGTTAATTTGTCCTATGGTCAAGACCTGCAGTCAACTTTTGCCTATGGTCAACACTTTTGCAGTGAAAATCAAAGTTGTGGTCAATGTCCATACTAAGGTCAATTTGGTGGTCAAACAGTCCCTTCTTTTGGTCGAACTTGCTCAAATTTTCGATCAAACAAAGTCAGAACTTCAGTCAACCAGAATAGATCAAAACTCGGTGAAATGGCAGTTTCAAGGACTAGGTCAACCTTCAATTTTTTGTCCTTGACTTTGCATGTGTGAACAAAAGAGTAGAAGTGTGATGTGATGCAAATTGGTTCAAATGTCGAGATTGACTTGTGTATATATATTGGTCAAATTAATGGGTTTTGACTAAGGTTCACACCCTTTCATGGTGGGGCCGACTTGATGATTTGGAGCCTACATGAACCCCAAAAATTACAATTTTAATTTTATTTTTCATAACTTTCATTGACCGATTTGGTAGGTCTATTTGGCATGCGGGAATAACTCCCAATGCTACACAAGAATCAACAAATCAATTACACTACAGCAAAAAAACTATCCCCAACACAATCTTCCTTCTATTTAAAATACTTAGGAAAATTAGGGCCTAGGCCCTCAAAGAATACGCAGAAAAATTACAACTTCTTGAATCTAAAAAGCAGCCCCACTGGAAAAACGGCCTCAAGGAATTCGGCCCACTGGAAATCAGCACTCCTGGAAGAATTCAACCCTTGAAGAATTTAGCCGCACTCATTAGCAAATCAGCCCCTCCATTTCCTCTCATACAGCCCTTGCACACTTGAGAAATTCAGCCCTCCTCTTCAGCTAACTCAACCTCTTGTTGGAAACTTGACTACACTGAGAGGGGGTGTGAATCAGTTTAGTGCATTCATGGACATCAAATTTTTGTTTACTTTCCTTTTCAACATTTATCTAAACTATTAGATGAGCAACATTCCTCCATATAAAAAGCAAATTTTAACACACAAACAACATTCAGTTACAACATAACAATCAGCACAAATAAGCAACAAATGTGGACACCAAAGATAAGTGGAAACCCATAAAGGGAGAAAACCACCAAAAAAAATTGTTGTGATGTAAAGGCAAGCTCCTACTTCCTCTATTACAACAGCTTTTGGAGGCTCCAACCTCTCTGCTATTTTGCAAGCTACAACCTACTCCCTCTTTTGCATTAATTTTTTGCAAGCTACAACCTACAGGAGGCTCCTACCTCTACTTTTTATGCAAGTTATAACTTGCTTGGAAGCTCCCACTTCCACTTCAATAGGCTCCAACCTATTCTTTTTCAGGCTACAACCTGAAAGGAGACTACAATCCCCTGATACATAAAAAATACAGTGTGTCGGTTTCCTTGGTCTATAATTCTGCATACCTCCATCTCTTTGTCTTTCCCTTCTCTTCCTCAAGTCTGCTTCACATTAGTTCCTCTTCTTCTTTGTCTTTGTGCCAGGTAACTCATGAACAAGGTCTCACAACAACTCAATCAACTTTCCCATATTCTCTAGCATTCCAGCCTTCCAAAATTACATATTTTATGAACAAACTTTGTTGGTTGTTAGTATTCCACACAAGAATATAAAGTGAACAGTCTTGTCCCTTTGCATTCCAGTCATTTGTTTCCAAATTCTTTCAACATTTGAATATTAATATCCATAAGATGAATTTCGAAATATTCAATTAACATGCATTAATAGAGGCCAACTTTAATGATTACAATAGCCAAACCATTCTTTCATCACAACAATAACTTGCAACTTGCATCTTCTTGCATCACAACATTTTTGTGTACCTCTACAACATAACCCTTCAACATGCCTCTGTCCACTGACCTCTACAACATACCTCTCCAACATAACTAGCTCAACACCATAGCCCTCACAATATCTGAGCAACACATACTCAGCATCATAGGATCACAAATCAATCACCTCTTTGCCAACATTGCCTTACATCACAACTTTTTCAAGCATCACAATCAGCCAATACTCCATCCATCTTTGGCTGGCAACACATCTAAGCCATACCTCTATTTTGCAACATTATCTCTGTGGTTGCTCACAACATACAACGGCAATCTTTTTGTAACATACCTTACTGCTTTCCAAGCATATCAACACCTCCATAATATAGTGCATCAACACAAGCATAACAAGCATAGACAGCAAGCATATCATCAACTGCAATTGTGGGCCGCATACATTAACGGACACTCTTTGCCATCAATGACAACTATGCCAACACCTCTCTCTCCTAGACTCGGCCTCCTTGAAATTTAGTCCTGAAATTTCCCTACTACAATCCTTTTCCCTTGATTGTGCCTTTTCTTTATAATTTCTCCATGGTCCAAATCCCTAATCTCCAAAGTGATTGAGGGCTAGGATTAAATCCTATCTTTCTTTGATCAACAATGGAGATTAGATCCAAGTCACTTAAATAATTACTTATTTATCCTTAGAAAAACATTAGCCCAAAGTCAACATTAATTAAATAATTAATCAATGTACTTTTTCCTAGGTTAAAATTTAGGAAGGAGATCATATTAGTTGTTCCTCTCGAACAACCACCTAAAAAGAACTTTTTTTCTTGCATGCTAGACACAAGCCTATACAGAAGACCTTCCGAAGCTACAAAGTCAACAAGAGACTAGTAGATAAAATGGCCAATAAATGGGCCAATCCTAGTGTAAGCAAGGTCAAGCTTGTTGACTGCAAAGTAGGAGTTAGGGACTCAATTCTCCTCTAATCAGCATGGCAGTTCTAGTTTCTAACTACATTTCTTAGTGGGAAAAATGTTTTGGTATGTTCTCATTAGAAATAGGAAAGAGGATATGAATTGAAATTGAAATTCCAGTCTATACATTACCCTCATCAAGTGCGATTCTCATATACTTGAGACTAAACATTCGAGTCATGCTACTTTATAATTTTATTAAAATTCATGAATCAAGTGAGCAAATGAGGCATTTAATACGATCATGGCAAGCAAGTTCCCTCAAAGTGTACAGATAATGTTCACTACTTCCAATAGAGAGCTTCCTATCTAGAGTCTGCCCTCATCGCCACTATCAATTACAGTTGGTTTTGATATTTTTTCACTTCCCAAAGCAATCTACCCTGAATTTATAATCAAAATGGGCTGGAAGGATATACTTTCCTCTTGTAAAGACTAAAAAAGAAAAGAGCATACACGTTCTGTTCTGGTCAGGTTGAGGGTGAAATAAGGGGAATCTCAGTAAAATTGGGAGAAGGAGAGAGAGAGAGAGAGAGCCATATGAAGGGACTTTACATCCAAATCCCAAAAGTAGTTTCTGCAAGTGAATGTCGATCCCTAGTCGTGGAGCATCCTGTGGGACACTCGCAGTAAAAACACCCCATTTGGAAGGGACTAGATTGTGGAACAAGGACTCAATGAGAGTTCAAATAGTCCAAAGTGCAGACCAAGGTAGCTTCCCTGAAAGTGTCAAGAAGCAGAAGCTTAAAAGAGGTAAAGATCGAGTAGTACCTGAACAAGACAAGCTATACAAGTTTATCAAGCACTTCGATAAGTTGCAACTATTTTTCTGCATTAGTTTGCTTTTATCAGGTCAATAGCCATAATATATGCCAAAGACTATGGTAAGCTAGTTCTGAGAAAATTAACATCAAAATAGTGTAGATATTCTTTGTATTAGCAGTCTTTCTTTCTGGTTTTCTAGAAGCCATTTTCTGAAGGTCATACATAGAATGTATGGAGTGTCAGCAGAAGATCATGGCTGGCATTGTGGCAACCAATGTATGCTTGCAGGTTTTGCTGTAGGCAATATTTAAAACACGGAGAGTAAATGTATGGAATGTAAACAAACATTCATGGTTGTTGGAACTTTTTGCACTGCAGTAAATTAAATTGAAACTGATCTTTCTGAGGAAAAAAGGTAATACAAATAATTTATCTGCAGTTACTTGTATTTTTGTATAAATTCATTCTCATCATTCTTCCTGGAAAAATAACAGAGCAAACTATGTTTCTGCATTTGATATGTTTGTCAGAAGATATTTCTGAGACGAAGAGGTAAAAGTATTTAGATTGGATAGAGATAACACATTTTTATGATGTTGCTGAATTGACAGGTGGAATTGATGGGAGGGCATCTCACGGTAACAAGTCAGGAACATCATGGTTCAACATTTTCTTTCATTATACCTTGCAGAGTTCCGAAAATGGCCCCCTGTGATGAGACAGATAATGATCCGCTATATGATATGCCTCTTCCTCAATATGAGAACACGATGAAACATACTGTAGAAGACAATAAAGCAACTTATTTTCAGTTTCAGCCACGGACATTAGGTTCTTTATTCTCTTCAAATGGAGTAGCTTCAAGGTCCAAACTAATATCTGTAAGTGACATTAAATCAAATAGCATCAGCAAAAAAACTAGCATGCATGCAAACCATATGTTTCTTACAGGTAAATCAACTTCAACGGAAAGAACTTCAAATGAAGATGTGAGTTCTATCAATGATTTTGTAAATCAATGTTCAGCACATGGTAGCAATAATTTTTATGGAAAGGAGAAAGTTCATAAACAGGACAATGAATGCTCATCAAATGAAAGTAATCAACATTCTCAAGGAAACCCTGCTGCTATTAATCACAAACCAGTGGCTTCTAAGCAGATTCAGCTATCAGAGGATCTCAAGTTTCCTAGTTCTGTACATGAAAATCAGGGGGAATTGGAAAAGTCCAGTCACACATTATCAGACAATACCTCAGAATTAAGACAGACACGATCCAAAGCTAAGATCCTGCTCGTTGAAGATGACAAAGTTATTGTGATGGTTACACGGTCCATGATGGAGCGGCTAGGTTACAGCATTGATGTTGTTTCTAATGGAGTGGAAGCAGTACGTGCAGTGCAAAGAAGAAATTATGACATCATTCTAATGGTAAGTATTCTTTAATCTGATAATCTTTGACATGGATAGGTAAACATTTCCGAGAACATGACAGCTAAGAGTCTTCTCTTGTTTCTTTGTTTACAAATAAATTGAAGGTTGTATAACATTACAGAAGAAAAAGAAGCCTGGCAACTGCTTGCTTTATTTTTTCTTTCTTATTTATTATGTTCTAGTTCTTATTAAGTTTCAAAGCCATTACAAATCAGTGTTTATATACTTTATTTTCCTCCTGTTTTACATGCACTTTGACTATAACTGAAATTTAAACAATGCTGTTATCTAGATTTATTTTTAAATGCTTGTAGTACCCCTCTTGATATCATTATGTAGATAGAACTTTTTATTGAACTATAAAAAGTGTATATATGCGTTAATACCTTTTTATGCTACAGTACACATTTGGCCTTCTTAACTTAATGATCACACATGGACAAGAATTTTAAAAACGTTCTTTGCCCAAGTATTTGCATCACTTTGTAAGAACTATACATTGCCTGATGATAATTTCCTGAAGATGCTATTTATATTAGATCATTAGCACCCTGAGCATAGTATTGATGTTAGTTTTTTCTTCTTCTTTTTCTTTGTCTTTTTAATCTTGACATATTTCAAAGTACGAAGATTTGAGGAAAAAAATCAAAGAAACAAATATAACAGTGGGAATTTAGAAATCTTGTCACAGGTGATGCAAATTATGTTGCCTTTTAATGTGTTCTTAAGAAGCAAGCATAGAAAGCAGTATAGGGAATAATATTATGAGTTAAGCAACAATGACAAGCCAGCGAGGGGAAAATCTTAATTCATATCCTAAAAATTATAAAGACGCGACTAAGTCACTAAACAACCTCCTGGGCATCTGCTTGCAATGTCAGAAATTATTTTAACTGATAACAGGTTTAAGGAAACAGTGAATGAAACTCCTTTTGAGTGAAGCAATTTATTTTGACTTGGGATGTGAGAGGGATGACTATCCCTAGACAAAAGATGCAAGTAAGAACAGTTATGGAGGATATTAAGCTCGTTGTTGTCTTTTTCCACAAACTTAACTCTGCAGGTTTTGAATTAAGAGATTGGATGGATCATTGTTGGAACCATAGTTTTAAAATCTATTTGTATGGACTCAGACTCAGCCAACTTGATCAAGTTGACCCTTGATCAAGTTAACTTGGCCCTCTACTCAGTTGGGGGGATTGGTTTGGCACTGAACCGGCCAAGTCAAGACATGACTCAGATGGTTCAGTACTAAACCAGTCCAACTCAATTGAGTCCTGCCTACTTAGCCTATTGATGCTTGTAGCTTGCGCAGGTACTTCAACACAAGCCTAAGTGTCTAGGCATGTAGAAGTCACCAACAAGATCTCCCTAGGATACTTGCTCTAGGTTGAGCAAGTTGCTTTGTAACTTAGGAAAAGCACATAAGGATTATGTTGGCTCAAAGCGCTAAAGTAAACTTAGGAAAAGTAAAGTAATTTACTTTAGTGATTTTGTTTTAATCTCAGACATTGACCTCACATGAGGCAATCTAATCTCAGCCATCAATCACTTTGGAAATTAGGGTTAGGGATTTAGCTCAATGTAAAGTTATAAAAGCAAGGTTGGGAAGAAGGAGAAGACACACCATACAATGTCACTAGCCCGAGGAGGAAGAGCGTGATACTACAGAGTGTCAGGTCCAAGGAAGTATAGGAGGGAGCTTGGAGATCCAAATCTGCCAAGGAGATCGAGCACCAATCTAGGGTAGATGTGTTGGATCAAATCCAAGGCATTTGTATTTTCTCAATTGTGCCATTTTCCCATGATGTGAGCCCAAGCAAGTTTCGAGGTTATTTTAATCAAGAACTATGATTGGGCAAAAATCTATGTCATTGTGATTGAGATCAATATATTTACTTTCACTAAATTTTAATGTGTTAATGAACCTAGTTGTGCATTTAATTTGTGGATCTGATAACTTTACTATGAATCAAGTGTCCAATGCTAGGTTTGTAGGAATATTAACATGGTATCAGAGCGTAAACTCTGAATCGATCTTGGGATTACAGAAGCCAGGACTTGTACAGGATCGTTGGGCCAAGTTCAGTTGTGATCATATGAAGGTAAGAAAAAAATTTAAAGAGGAGGCTGAAATCAGTGATACGGCCCAGCAAGTGAAATTAAAAAAAAAAAAAACAAAACACGGGGAGGGCCAACAAGTCTGACGACCCACCCAACCCCCACAACTTCCGCCAACAGGAAGTCAGGACGCAACCAAGTCAAGCCAACCTTGTGTGAAGAGCGTCGGTGCACATATGCAAGAGCAATGATGCTTTGAGAGAGACAAAGTATCAAGCTCGAGGAAGTTGATTGATTATCACGAGACAAAAGGACGAGTCAAGTAGGGCCCATGCAGGGAGCTACGATGAGCTGGAAGTGTGAGGGAGAGTACTCGACAAGGATTGGATGTGATGTAGACAAGCCCATGCACAGAGGACCATCTGACCAAGAAGCCGACAAGCAGATCAGGCCTGTTATCTTTTGTAGCATCGGATGTGTTCTAGCCACGAAATTTGGTGGAGAGGCAATAGGAAGATTGTAGTAAGGAAGAGACGTGAAGTTCATGGCGGACCGAGCTTTCAGGAGATCTCGTGAGATATCTGTAGGTGATCAAAATCAGTCAGTAGAAGCTCCTCTGGTCTAGCAGTAGCGGTAGCCATAAGTGTAGCCAGTGGAACAGGCAAGAGGACAGTCACAAGGATCGAGTACTGTGACTAGTACCAGTATTTCCTCAGGTGCAAGAAATCTGGGGAGTTCTTAGCAGATGAAGCAACAGAGGAAGGATGAGGAGGAGTTGGTTGAACCTCCCAAAACTAGTGGTCAAGCCAACAGAGAGGTTCATCAGACATTGAGAGATGCAGACGAGTTTATTGGAACCCCTAAGACGAACAAAAGACAACATAGACAGCCTGACAGGTACCAAGCGTTGGTGGCTCAGGTTGCAGAACCTTCCAGCTTTCATGAGGCCGCACAGCGTTAAGTGTGGGTAGATGCCATGGTAGAAGAGTATAACTCTGTCATGACAAATGATGTTTGGGAGGTAATGCCAAGGTCGGAAGCCAGATCAGTTGTAAGTTCTAGATGGATCTACAAGATCAAATATGTTGCAAACGGCAGTGTGGAAAAGTACAAGGCTAGGTTCGTGGCAAAGTGGTATGCACAAAGAGAAGGGATAGATTATGAGGAGACCTTTGCCCTAGTTTCCAAATACACTTCTATCCGGTTAGTTATATCCCTGGCAGCTCAAATGGGATGGCAGATTCACCAGATGGATGTCAAGATAGCCTTCTTGAATGGGATGATAGAGGAAGAAGTGTACATAGAACAACCAGAGGGCTTTGAGACTCATGAGAGACACACTCATGTGTGCAGACTGAAGAAAGCTCTATACAGACTCAAGCAGGCTCCCAGGGCATGGTATGGTAGGATCGGCAGCTACTTGCAGCACATGGGATTTGTCAAGAGTGACGGAGATCCCAACCTTTACTATTTAATGGTAGAGGGTGAGCCACTCATTCTAATTTTCTATGTGGATGGTCTCTTTTTGACAAGATCATCAGGGCTCATAGAAGACTGCAAGAGGAACCTGGACGCGGAGTTTGACATGAAGGATTTGGGGTTGATGCACTATTTCCTAGGGTTGGAAGTGTGGCAGAAGGATGGGGAGATCTTCCTTGGTCAAGGAAGATACGCTACATATATTCTGAAGAGTTTTAGAATGTAGGATTGCAGACCCATGTCTACGCCCATGATCACCTAATGGAAGAAGATAGATGCATCGGATGACAAGCATGTCAATCCCACTTGTATATACAGCTTATTGGGTCTCTCATGTATTTGGTCAATAATAGACCAGAAATTTGCTTCGCAGTCAATACCCTAAGTCAATTCATGGTAGAGCCGAATGTTCACAATACAGTCGAGTATGGGTTGAGATATACTCAAGTAGATGACGTCAGACTTTGTCGGTACACAAATGCAGATTGGGAAAGCAATTCAATGGACAAGAAAATTACTTTCGGGTACTGCTTCAATGTTGGATCAGGGATGGTTTCTTAGTGTAGCATGAAGTAGAAGTCACTAGCATTGAGCTCTGTAGAAGCAAAGTATATGGCAGCCAGCACAGCTACGTGCGAATCTATATGGTTTCAAAAGCTGTTAGTGAGCTTGTTCAAGCAAAGGATGGAGGCGACTAGTGTCTACTGTGATAATTAGAGTTGCATAAAGCTCTGTGAGAATCTAGTGTTTCATGACAAGTTGAAGCACATCGATATTTAGTGTCATTTCATCAGAGATTGTGTATGACGTGGAGCAGTCCAGCTTCAATATGTTCCCACAGAAAAGTAGGTTGTAGATACACTCACGAAAGTTCTAGGGAGAGCTAAGTTCGTCTATTTCAAGGAATAAATGGGTATGGTGGAGAACCCATTTCAGTAGCAGGGACAAGTTACTTTGGTTGATTCTCAGTTGCAGATGTTGCAGTTGCATCAACAACAAATGAGAGGGAGTTGCAGTGCAGATGCAGACGTAATGTTGGTAGCAGTATGGCAAGGTCAGCAGCAGCACAGTGCAGCACATATCAGAGTTGTTTAATGGTTGGTGGGCAGCAACAGCCAGACATCAGCAACGTGATAGGAGATAATGCAGAGACAAGGTGTTGTGGCAGCATGTGTAGCACTAGAACACATTCCTTGCTAAGAGGAAGTGTTAGTTTTTGTAGCATTGGATGTGTTCTAGCCACGAAATTTTGTGGAGAGGCTAGAATACATGAGATCTTCAAAACCCAAAAATTGTTTCTAGAAATTTCGCCTAGAATTGTCTCAATTTGATTATTAACCTTTTTTAAATATTTCCTAAATCTAAACTTAGGGAATATGGTTAATTAATCAGTATTAATTGAGATAAGGTGAGAATCATCTAAAAAATCACATGGATCGATCCAAAAATGATCCTAGCCATCGATTATGTTTTAATCTTGGTCATTGGTGCTCCAACAATGGATTATAAGAGGAGGTCGATGTGGTGATGGAGATCACACCAATGCAGATACTCAATTGCCCAGGCAATTTGATTTTCTTAGTAGCAGTAGCTCAGCAGAGAAGATGGAGCTAGAGGGTGAGTAGCAGGTGGAAGAGGAGGGCAGTAGCATTCCAGGTGGAAGGTTTCCAGCCCCCGGAAGAGGCAAAGGAAGGAAGGCCGAATTTCTCATAGGACCAACGTAAGCTCTGCACCGAGGGTGATGCAGGAGGCTCAGCGCAGAGGCTAGGGAGGTGATTTTGGTGGCAGAAATTAGTTGTGGGGTGAGAGAAAATTCTCACAAAAATTTTGCCAATATTTTCCTCATATTAGACCAAAATTGCTACCAAAGAATAATAATATAACCCTCATCTTTTGCACCGGTTTTCCCGCATTGGGTTTTTTCAGGGACAATTGTCCAAAAATAACTGTGTCAAAATTCTTATGTGCGCTAGAATTTCTCAGTTTTTAGTATTTTATTTTCTATAGTATTTTTATGGTGAAAATTGCAGTTGTGATTTTATTCGTTGCTTGTCGTAGCAAATAAACTTCATAATTAATTTTTCAGTTAGAAGAATAATTTCCAATTGCTGCAATAGATAAAAATTTCATGGGGCCTTTGTTTCACGAGCAAGGCGGCAGATCAGCAAGCAAAGAACAGACTACAGGAGCTCAATAAGGGGACGGCCAGAGCGTTGGGTGTCAAAACTTGGGCTAGGATGCATGAGAAAGTGTTAAGTGTGGGACAGCAAATTAGCAGCGGTGGAGGGAGGTGGTGAGTCCACCTTAGTGGTGAGTTGGACGAGTTTGTGGCAGTATTTGCTTAGGGCAGTGGTGCAAACAAGTAGACACAACAAGTTGTTGGCACATTGAGCAAGCATAGCAAAGAGACATGTTGTGCAGACCAAGGAGTTGAGACTGCCAATTGACAAGAGCTACTAAAACAACAAGGGGAGGCCCAACGACTAGTGGCCAACAAGCCAGCCACCAGTCAACTCGACAGTCAGGCTCGACTTCAATAGAAAAACGATCATGCAAGAAGCCAACAATCAGGGGTGGCAAAGACATGTCGCCGGTCTGCAAGCCATGACAAAAATGCAGTTGTGACATAGACAAAAAGGGAAATGGCACAAGCTAGGGTGGTTAACGAGGCCATCAGTCACCCAACCAACAAGACAAGACAGCGCATGAAAGTGTTGGTCAAGAATGTGGTGCTACGTGTGGTGCATGGCTGGAAACCACGCACAGGTCAAACGCTTGCGAGCGAAGTATAGAGCACAAACTTAAACTTGTAGGAGCAGTTGGGCATGTAGATGTTGCTTACAATCATCAAATGTTAGGCTGCGCGGATGAGGACAACCCGCAAACCGCCAAGGAAGACAACGACTTGCGACAAGGAGCACTTGTAGCTAGTGGTGCCACAAAGCAGAGTGAAGGATCATGTTGCAAGAAGGGTGTTGCATTGGGCATGATCAAGTAACTGCGGGATGTAGTGGCCAACAGAAGTCGTTGGGCAGAGTATCTATCGCGACAAGCATGGGCCAATGATTGCTAGTTGAGCGAGCAATTACTAGCAACAAGTACGAAGGACAATACCAGTAGCCAACAAGATTGGAAGATGTCATCCCTCAAAGGGAGAGAGGGAGACCACATTAGTCGGGGGATTAACAGTAGAGTTTGTGGGTGTCTCAAAGATCAAGACAAACCCATAGTCGTGCTAGAAGGACTTAGCATAGGAGCAATGGAAAGAAACATTGCAGTGACAGAGAACAAGGAGAAGGAGGCTATGAAGGTTGAGCAGCTCAGACGGAGTCAGCGTTTAGGTTTAGGTAGGGAGGAGCAACCAATCAATGTTGTCGGAACCGAACCGGTCATCGAACCGAAAAACCTTGTGGATCGGGAACTGGTCGGAACCGGAACCGGAAAAAAAAACCGGTTAAAATAACATTACAAAAAAAAAATAAGTTTACTCAAAACACATGAAATATTCATATTTTAAAGAAAAAACAGATATATTCATGTACATCCATATGAATCCAAACCATTTATATACAAATATGCAAAAGTCTCATTTATATAGCAAGTAATAGTGCATATAACCAAAATAGCACTTAGTGCAAAACATCGTTGAACCAAAAATGTTACAAACATCAAGAAGCAGGCTCTAAAAGGCCTTTATAGTCCAAAATATGTTAGATCGTAGTATTATACTACAGCCTACAATGCTACAAGCTATAGCTATAGCAAATCAATGATGAACTCATCAATCATCATCCTCCTCCTCCTCATCTTCCTCATCCTCATCTAAAGAATGAGTAACATCCAATTTTGCAATGGGATTATGGCTTGATTCCCCTGGCCCTGAAGCTGCTACTGGTGCTTCTAATAGATTTTCCTCTACATCCTATGGAGGTGGGTCCAAGTCCAACTAAGAAAGGTCTCCATTGTCAAATATTGTTGCTTAACTCTCCACAACCCATTCTAATGTTGGATCAAAGTCACCCAAGACAATGTTGCTTGTTTCAGAGGTTTTATTCAGCAATTGATTGCGCCTCAACCTAAGGTTGTACTGAACAAAAACCATGTCATTCAACCGCTTTTGCTACAAACGGTTCCTCTTCTTATTGTGTATACGCTCAAACACACTCCAATTTCGCTCACACCCTGAAGCACTACATGTCTGACTCAAAATTCTTATTGCAAATTTTTGCAATTGAGAGCATTCACTACCAAATCGTTTCCACCAATAGGCTGCAAAAAGAGTGAAAGGAAAAAAAGTATTAGCAAATGAATTTGAAAGTTGAAATCAAATGAGTAAATTATTAATATAAGAATTTGCAAATTTTAACAGTTTTTACTTAGGGGACTCTTTACTCTATTTCTTATAGCCATAGAAATTCCAAAGGTACCAAGACTCTCACTAAAATTCAAGAGTTTGTTATGAATTTGTTCTTGAGTCTTGGAATCTAGGACCATGCGCTCAATGTATTTGTACAATCCCCGTAAAACCTACCGATTAGCCTCAAAATTTGTAGTGTAATGGTACCTTCAAAATTTAGAAAACAAAGACATATTCATCAAGTCAACAGAACTAAAAGCTAAAAGCAAAAGTTAAAACTTATAACTTATAAGCAATGAGAATTGAAATCCAAAATTACATACCTTGGATTTAAGTAGTAGCCGGTTGCATGTAAAGGTCTATGGAGTTGTTTGTTCCATATTTCATCAATGATTCTCCATAGAGGAATGTACTTTTGTCTTTTATCCCCATATGCTGCCTTTGTTTATTCCTTAGCCTGATCCATGGCCTCATAAACAAAACCCGTAATAGATTTATCACTATCCACCATTCGCAAAACTCTAACAAGAGGCTCACTAAATAGCACAATCTCTTTTGCCTTTGACCAAAATCTTTTGTTAAATACTTGGTCAACCATCTTTTTCCCTTCTGCCTTTTTGCTCCACTGAGATGAATTCCATTCATCACATGAAAACATCTTTCTCAAGTTTGTTTTTTGTTGAACAAGGAATTGCAACGAAAGGAAGTTGGTTGCAAATCGTGTGATGGCTGATCGAGCAAGCTCTTTACCCCCTCTGTGCTTTCTCATAAGGTTCAAAACCCATGAGTGGTTGTATATGTACCTGGTTATGAATTTTGCATCTTCCACATACTTCTTCACCCACTCAATTTTGCCAATATCCTCAAGCATGAGGTCCAAGCAATAGGCTGCACATGGAGACCACCAAATGGTGGGGTGTTTTTCTTCCAACATCTTTACCACTTGCAACATAGTTAGAGGCATTATCTGTGATAACTTCTACAACATTTTCAGCCCCTACTTCCATAACTACTTCATCCAAAATACGAAATAGAAATTGTGCATCCTTCACCTGATCAGATGCATCAACAAATTTGATAAACACAGCACCTTTTGGACAAGCAATTAAGAAATTTAATATGGTGCGAGATCTACCATCAGTCCATCCATTAGACATAATTGTGCATCCTGTTTTGGTCCATGATTGTTTGAACTCTGTAAGGTACTCTTCTAGTCTTTGGATCTCATTTTGTAAAAGTAGGCCCCCGATATCATGAAAGCTAGGGCCTTTAAAGCCTGCTCCACATGAAGCTATAGCATCAATCATGGGCTGATAATATGCAGAATTAGTAGCATTAAAAGGTATGTTTGCATCATACCACCATCTAGCAATGCATTCATATGCAGTCTCCTTCTCTATTTTCTTCCATTTAGCATCAAGGGTTGGTTGAGAACCAGTGGTGGTGTGGGGTACAAAGAAGGAGTCAATCCCTTCACGGGTTGTTGTCCTCTTCAAGTTAAACCACTTGAACTACCCTCTCCAACTTTAGAAGGGAAATTAGAGGATTCTTCAAAACTGGGAACATATGCTTCAAAATTAGGGTCACTATACAATGCATCATCCTTTTGACTTTTGGCTATATCTTTTCTAAGTCTTTTGTTTTTCCCTTTCTCTTCATTTTAGAATTCAATTAAACTTTGCATCTCTACTTTGAAATCATCAAAAACATTTTCACAAGGTTTTACTTGCCCTCTCCAATGTACTAGGTGTTCTTTGATTCTATGGACCCCCCCACCCTTAAATTTTTTCCCACAATAGTTGCAGACTTTTACCCCTTGTTCATTTAAATGACTGTCAACCCATGTTGGATCGTTCTTGTTTTTGGGGGTCATGGGGAAGAATAGAAAAATCTACATAGAAAATCATATGGTTTTTAGAATTTTATGACATCTTTTTTTAGAGAAAAATAAAAGAGTAGAAACAATGAAATACCTGGAGAAGGTCTGTAAATTTTGAGAAGAAAAGAAGCTCCAACCAAGCTGAAAATAAACTCTTCAATCAGCTCCAAAATATCTTTTAGAAATTTGCCAACGAAATCTCTCAAAATAACCCTGCAAATTGCAATAATTTTTTAGAACAAAAAAAGAAAACTGGGGTTTTAAAATTTTAAGATAAGAAAAAAATAGTTTTTTGAAAAAAAATAGAAACATTAATGGTTGAAAAAAATACCTTGTATTTCCCTCTTAATTTGCTAAAGAAAATCAGCTCCAAACTCCTCCAAAATCAGCTCTAGAGCAGCCCTACAAATCTGCATAAAAACACGGGGGTTTTTAATTTTTATGAGACAAAAATCGTTGATTTTTAGAGAAAAATAGAAGAAAAAAAAGGTTGAAATTTCTTTGATTTACCCTCTAAATATTTTGGAGAAAATCAGCTATGTAGCAGCCCCAACAAAATAAAAATAAAAAATTCTTCCACCAATTGCAAAAACCACTGAAGAAAACCCAAAAATCTTTGGGAAAAAATAAATCTTCTAAGTAGCTCAAAAATCTTCCAACCCAACAGCTTTCCAAGACTCCAATCAGCTCTTCAAATTTGCAAAAAACCTCCTTCAAAACAACCCTACAAAAAACTCTCCAAATTCTCTTCATCGAACTTAGCTCAAGAAATGCAAGAGACTCGAATGAATAGTGTGAGTAAAGTAGAGGGGTGGGGGTATTTAAATAGATTTAAGCGGGGGGGGGAAGGCTAGATTAGGTTTAGAAATTAGGAAAATTAATAAAATAAAATAAAAAACCAAAAAAAAAAACATTTTTTTTACTGCTTGGTCGTGCAGAAGTGGGGCCTGTGGGCTGGCAGAACCGGTCCGGACCGGATCTGCCCTGAACCAGTCATTTCCGGTTTGGAGGGCCGGTTCAGACCGGTTTTGCCTCCAAACCGGTCGGACCAGTCGGTTCTACCGGAACCAGTTCGGTTCCGATAACACTGCAACCAATACAATATGACCTTAAAGGATGTTCAAGAGCATGAGGCATCTAGGAACAATGCCAAGGGGAGTTGGACTTTGAGGATCTTTGCAAACAAATTGGCAAGGAAGTCTTCCAATTCAAAGGGAGCAACCAAGGCAGCGGATATAGGTCTAGGATCGAAGATAATTCTAGGGGTAGAAGTACCTCCTTCTCTAAGAGGGAATGTTGATGTTTGTAGCTCGGGAAGGTACTTTTACACGGGCCTAAGTGTCTAGGCACGTAGAAGTCGCCCACAATATCTGCCTAGGATACTTTCTCTAGGTTGAGCAAGTTGCTTTGTAACTTAGGAAAAGCACATAAGTATTATGTTGGCTCATTGAGCTAAAGTAAACTTAGGAAAAGTAAAGTAATTTGCTTTAGTGATTTTGTTTTAATCTCAGCCATTGATCTCAACTAAGGCGAGATCTAATCTCGGTTGTCAATCACTTTGGAGATTAGGGTTAGGGATTTAGCTCAATGTAAAGTTATAAAAGCAAGGCTAGGGAGAGGGAGAAGACACACCATACAATGGCATTAGCCTCAGGAGGATGAGTGTGATAATCCAAATTACTGGGTACGAGGAAGTACAGGAGGGAGCCTGGAGATCCAAATCTGCTAAGGAGATTTAGCACCGATCTAGGGTAGATCTGTTGGATCAAATCCAAGACATTTGTATTTTCCCAGTTGAGCCACTTTCCTAGGACGAGAGCCCAAGTAAGTTATGAGGTTATTTTAATGAAGAATTGTGATTGGGAAAAAAATTGTCATTATGATTGAGAACAGTATATTTGCTTCCACTAAATTTTAATGTGTTAATGAACCTAGTTGTGCAATTAATATGTTGAACTATTAACTTTGCTAATAATTAAGTGTCGGTTGCTAGGTTTGCAAGAAAATTAGCATAGCCAAGTTGGTCAAGGACCCCACCGCGACGCACTATTCATGAAAAATTCAATTTTGAAGAAAAAAAACTAATTCCTAGCAACCTAAACCCTACCAAGCATGGCATATGCAAACACTAGCCATGTAGCTTGTGCTTTTGCTAAAACCACTACCGCAATTGCAGATTTCCCTAAGGAGTTTGAGGAGCTCAAAGACTTTGCGCCAAAGGATGATTTTGTAGCTCAAGCTAAGGATCCCACTCGTAGGAGTGGTGATAAGTTTGATGATAGATCATGTTGATCAATGATTTGTACTATGCACTATGTAGTAGGCCAGTAGCTTGTAGCATGGTTTTTGGACTCTAGAGGCCATTTAGGGCTTTATTGATTATGTATTTTGCTGCTGATATGTATTGCGTTCAGTGCCACTTTGATATATTCACCCTTACATGGTATATACATGAGCAGGCTTTGCAGATTTTTGTCTCTAATCATTTAAAATCTTTATATTTTTATTTTTTTCATTAAAATTTAAATATTCTATGGAGTTTTTAGTAAAAGAAATCATTAAAATCAAATCACTCAAAGTCATAGCCAAATCTAAGTTGGCTCTTAACAGCTTCCAAGTCTGAGTTCGAGTTTTAAAACATTGGTTGGAACAAGCTCTTTTCATTAAGCGATCACAATCACAAAGGAGGAGGGGTTCTTTCCATATCTTATTGTTTGTGCATTTATGTTGTAGGATGCAGCTTAGATCCCTCCAACCGGCATGTCTAGGTAACTACTTTTTCATGAGGAAAAAAATAATTCACTTTTGCTCCATGTATGCCCTCTTTGCAGGAGAGAACAGTTCTTTCTGAGTGGCTTGTCTCTTTACTTCCAAATGTGGATTGAGTTATTTGAGGCGTCTTCAATATGGTAGAATGGACTAGAGATCATGGAGGAGCAAATGGTTCCTCCATCATAGGAAGTGAGAAGCAAGCATGAAACATGAGTTGGGCAACTTTACAAATTTTTTACACAAATTGGAAGAAGAGAGATTTGGTTTATGGAGGTTAGATTACATGGTGTAATTTTAGGATAGAAAATACGTGCAGATCCATTTGGATGGATTTGTTGGCCCTAAAGAAAGGCTCGCTTTGTAGGGAATGTCCAACCTGTAGATGTATTGGTCAATATTGTCAATTCAAATCATTGTCCCATATATTTTATTGTTTCATTTTGCCAAGTCTAGGATGATCCTACATTCTCTTTCTTCAGGCTTAACATATCACATTTACATCCTAAGGACTTAAATATTCTAGTTCATAGAATTTGGAATCTTTACTTAAGGTTAAACGTAAAAAGAAACAACAAGTAAGGGTTTTTATTAAAGAATATATTTTTAAGTCTTCCCTACAAATAAAGGTTGTAAGTTGGAGCATTTCATTAGAAATGAAGAGTAGGAGCTGGAGTGCATTATTGTCTACAACATATTTGAGAGGGTGATGAGCCCTCAAAGCTTTATTTTCATTTACTTAAAAACTCTTTCGAACACATGCTTGGAGTTCAGAAACTTAATGGTTTTTTGAAGGAGGATTTATCTAAAATAAAAAGTTATGTTTGGTTTGCACTTTCAAAGCATTTTTCTCCCTATTTTTTATCAAACAGAGTAGTTGATGTTAGGAACCAATATTATAAAATTACTCCTTGTGAGATCTCCCTCATGAAAAGAGATAGATTGAATGTTGATTTTACTAAAGATGAACTTCTTTGTTGCCCGTAAGTAGATGAAAAATGACAAATCTCCTGGCCTTGATGGCTTCCATTGTGAATTATTTTTAAAAATATGGGAGATTGTGGGTGAATACTTGTATCAGATGGCTAAGGAAGCTTTCTCTCAAGAATTTGTGAAAAAATTTCAACCGGGGCTTGATTAATGCTGCCAAAGATTCTATTTGTGGGTGGCATCCTATAACACTACTGTTAGTATAGTTGTCATTGATGTCAATATATTGAAGAAGACAAGGACATCAAGGAAATGAAGCAGGCAGGGATATGATGATGATATGATTAAGAAGGCAATCAATGAAGAAACCAAAACCATGAAGAAGCCAAAAAGCATTCTGCCATGCCTCCGGTTTTGCACTATTGAATGATCAGTCACATGAAATAATATTTTTCTCTATCTTAGAAAAGGAATTTCATCATGAGACCTGGACCATCTGAAAGGGCATAATTTTAGCTTTCTAATGAGCTATCACATGCCCTGAAACTCCAAATATTTTGGGAGATATAGATTTTTTAAGTTAGGGGTATTAATCTGGTCCTTGAGCCGACCTGTGCTAAGCCTCTCATGTCGGCCTGCCTATGGGTCATGTCCATTCAGCTGTCCACTGTAAAATCACTGTAAATATAGGACGCTTGACCTCATTTTGACTTAGAACTTTGACACACAATCGCAGAACAGGTGAAGGAGGTTCCAATCTCGTGAACACTAATTATTAAGGGTTAAAATTTAAAAAGAGCACAGAAATATAAACTTCGGACTGGGCTATTCTTCTGCACCTCGGACCTCAAAAGAACTGAAATGAAAAAGGTCCTACACCTGGACAGAAATTCGAATTAAGGAAGTAGATCAGGAGTTCACATCTCGTGAACAAGCTTTTCTTGTTTCATACTTTTTTGTGGAGGATTACGGATCAGGTTTCTCTGTGTATCTTCAGACCAGGTCAAGAAAGGAGCAGCACCTCAAACAGCATCAGAAAAGAACGTGTTGGAGTTCCTCGGATTAGCTTACTTTGATGACCAGATTTGCGGATTAGGCAGGGAACATTATTGCTGGGACGTTGATCAAAGAACAGCACCTCGCACTGTCTTATGTGCACTTCGGCCTTGTGCACTCTTGAATCCACTTCAGGCCTGTGCACTTTTTTATCTCATTCAAACCTGTGCACTCATCTGCCTTCTACACACAGTCACCTTCAGTTGCACATTCTCAAATTGTGAAATGGGTCTCTCAAATTAGTGTTGGTGTATGTGGAAGCAAGGCTGGACTAGTATTTGAAACAAAGGGTCTGGTCAGATGGACTAAAGTATTTTTGGTAGGACAGCCATACTTCTTGAAGACTACAGCTAAGTATGCAGTGAAATAATGGGACAGTGACACCTTCTCATGCTGGAAACAAATGCACAGTGAAGTAATGCTGAACTAGTGAAGACAGTGAGACCTTCAGTGAAGACGGTGAAGACAGTGAGACCTTCAGTGAAGACAGTCAAGTTAAACAGTGAAGACAATGAAGCATTTCAAGTAAGTTATATTTACACTCTCTATTAAATCCAGCAGGATTGGTGTCCTTGGAGTTGGTGCTCCTAAACTCAAGGTAGGTTTCTTGGATAAGATAGGGTCCGCGCCCTAGAGGTCGGAGCCTCATCAAAAACCAAGTTGGTGCTTGGGAATAATTCTCATACATCGTATTCATTCTTTTATACTCAATAAAATTATTCTTATACGTTTCTCTGATTAAAATGTGAAGAACCTAACTGGTAATAATAACAATTGAAAGAAAATACTAATTCACCCCCCTCTCAGTATTTCCAACAATTGGTATCAGAGCCAACTTCTTCATAATCAGCCTAACAGCTGGAAGAAGGATTCTTAGTCACAATGAAAAATCAAGAAATGTCAGGAAGGCTTCCTTGTTCGAAGGCACAAATTTTGGTTTTTGGAAAAAAAAGAATGTCCTACTACTTAATGTCCCTTGGACCAGAAGTTTGGCATTCAGTTTTGAATGGGTACACTGCTCCTTCCACTCTTCCAACTGATCAAGATGAAAGGAAAGCTTACATTGCAAATGCAAAAGCCTTAAATTCCACCATCAGTGGAATCATTGATTCTGAATTTACAAAAGTCATGAATTGTGACTCGGCCAAAGAAGTATGGGATAAGCTGGTTAGGTTATACGATGGGGACTCCAACGTTAAGAAGGCAAAGCTTCAAACGCATAGAAGGCAATTCGAAAGTTTGAAAATGGATGATGAAGAAGATATTGCATCATACTTTCTCCGAGCTGCTGAAGTGGTCAACTCTCTTAAAGGATTGGGAGAAAAGATTGAAGAAAGCACTGTTGTTCAAAAGGTCTTAAGATCTCTCCCTGATAGATTTGACTCCAAAATAAGTGCTATAGAAGAAATGAAGGACGTAGATATTCTCAAGATGGATGAACTTCATGGAATCCTCATTGCCTATGAGATGAGAAAAGGATTCCCAAGTTCCAAAGATGCAACATTCAAGGCCTCAAAATCAAAAAAGGGGAAAGGATGGAATACCAGCAGTGATGACTCCGATGTTGAATCCAAATTGGTGCAATTTGTATGAAGACTAAAGAAAGGATCTAAGCTAAAAGGTAAGTACCCTCTTATTTGTTTCAAATGTGGAAGAATGAGTCATTATGCTGCAAAATGTCCTCATAAGCATAATAGTGATGATGAGGAGGATTCTAAAAAGATGGTATACAAAAAGAAAGGGTTTAATAAGAAGAATTTCTTCTCTAAGCAAGATGAGTCTGATGAAGATGAATTTGTAGTCATAAAAAAGAAATCAACTAATCATTTCCCTCATCGCAAAGGAGGTAATGATGAATCAGATGGAGAAAATGACTATGCTAGAAGCCAAGAAGTATTATTCATGGCATTCACAAATAATGATGATTCAGGACTAGAAGGAAATGTAGATGAATTGTTAATGAGTGCTATTGAAGAAAATGAGAAATTACGAAATAAAATCATTTCTCTCAAGGTATAAAAGGAGAAAGCAAAAAGAAGGGAAGACCTCTTGAAAAATAAGCTAAAAGAAAAGGAAGAAATTTGTGAAAATCGTGAAGCTGAAATAGTATCTCTGAGAAAGGAATTGGAACAAGTCAAAAAGAGTCGGGAAAGCTCTCAAACACTTGACATTATCCTAAATGCTCAAAAGCCTCAATATGACAAATCTGGGATAGGTTTTAAAGGAGAATCATCAAGTACTAAGGATAATGCAAAAAGCTATGCCGACATACTTTCCAGCAACCCTGTTGTCGCGCAGATTGACACGACAACGCTCAGATCGGGGGCTGTCACTCTGATCCCTGATCCCTCCATTTAAGCCTGTCTCCTGCGACTAAGGGGGGTAGACCCTGTAAGGTGATGGAGGCCAACTGCTAAACAGTTGGGCTGGGAGACGAGATGCACGATTGAGATAAGCACTAAAATGATTCGATGAATTGAGCAGACCAGTGCCTTGAAAGATCTAAATGATTACTAGCAAGATGATATAAGAACATGAACCACGGACAACAATCATCAGATGAAGAGAGCAATGCTTCAGATATCTAGTAAAACCACAACGCTCTTCAAATAACGATATCCAGCAAATTGAGAGAAATAAATTGCTTTAAACAACAGTGAAACCAGATATCTATTTTGTGTTCAGATCTCAGCGTGAAAGATATGCAGTGATAAGCAAACTGAAGGTGGTAAAAGTAATTCTCCACAGCAGCATTTTTTTTTTTTATTTTTTTTTTTTTGGTTAAATTAATTTATTTATTTTTATTTATTTATTTTAAATAAAGCTAAGAATAAAAATAATAAAGAAAAAGGAAATTAATTTTAAATCTATTCCAAAACAAAAAAAATCAAATCTAAAATGCAATCCTAAAGCTAAACCCTAACCGCCCTTTTTTTTTTTTTTTTTTTTTAATAAACCTGAAAATATTTAAAAGTAATATCAAGCCTAAACATAACACATGTATAAAACTAAAACAAACGAAACTATATAACAAAAAAAAAAAAAAAAAAAAGGAAATTACTAACCTATACTACGTAACTAAATCAAAACTAACACTTTTTTTTTTTTATATATCTATGCCAATCCTTTACACATAACCTAACTAAACAAAACAAAATGAAAACGATTCTTTTTTAATTTTTTCTTACGCCAAGCCAAACCTGAAACTCCTCATAAAAAAATTCGAATGCGGGCTAGGCTACGGACGGGTTTTGGAGTCGTGGCGCTGGGCAGCGAAATTATTGCAGAAGGTTTCGATGAGAGCCCGTCGAGTGGAAGGGAAAGCTGCGTGGATACAACAGCGTGGAGTGACTGCGCAGAAAAGGAAATGGAGCCACGGTCAATGATAGCTGGAGCTGCGTGGACGGGAATGCGAGTGTAAGGGAGACTTCACGCAAAGCAAAGGGGAATTGATTCAGAGCTTATGCGTTTGCAGGTAGACGGATTTCAACGATAAGGACTCGGGATTGACTGTGGGCACAAGAGGGGAAGCGCAGGGTACAGGGACGGACGGGGCCGCTGCTAAAAATGGGCTGCGAAATGACAATATGAATGCTGGAGCTGGGTGCGGAGGAGCAGACAAAGGTGAGGCTACGTGTATGGAAGAAAATCCAGAGCCAGAGCCACGGGAATGACCAGAACAGACAGGGCCCTTTTTTTTTTTTCGTGGAGACTTACGCATAACCCAGAAATGAACCCATGCAGAAAAGAAAGAAAATACACACTTATACAGGCTTTAATAAATAAAACGATACTTATGCTGATTGATAAAACCCGCGCTTAGGCTTAAAATTAATGAAATCGATTCACTTTTCTGAGTTTGTATATAAGCGGATGAGTTTAAAACGCGTACCTGATCCCCATGCAAACGAAACTCAAAATCTCCTTTTGTTTGTAGGTCTGCGTATAGGTGGATAGAAAGGCTGCAGGTTCGTTCAATGAAATGCCCAGATTAGTCACAATGAGCTGCTGAGACCGCTGTTTCGCTTGGTTGATCTTTTGAATGGAATTGGTTTGCTGATCTGATAGATTGAATCCAGCTAGTGCACTGATGCGTGAAACAAAGCCCGTCACAGTTTTTTTTTGGCATATTTTTACAGCCTCAGATCAGAGTTGGTTGAGCCTGAAAAAACCCTAGACAGTGCCATGATAACCCTGGAAAACAGCAAACAAGAGCTTGGCAAATATATGCAAAACTAATAAAAAAGAAAATTAAAATTTACCTAAAATCACGAAAAAATTATAGCTCTAGGATAGCCGGATTTAACAGTAATTGCAGTGACGTTCTCAATATATCAGAAATTTGAACTTTACTGTGAAAATAAAGAAAAATCTCTCATGTAAAAACAGAGAATAAATTTCAAATGGTTAACCCAGGGCACAATCAGCTGGGCTCTGCACAGAACAGCCTGTGGGAGTCCGCTGGTTCAGCCCAGAACTTCCCCAAATGCCCACAAATACCCTTCACCTAAAGTTTCCCTGCACACCTCAAGCAAACATCAGCAGAGAGGGCGAGAGATGCTGCTAGATTTCAAGAAATGATGGAGATACCTGCCACATTTCCAGAAAAGCCCTACAACATTCAAACCCTAGCACGTGAGCAAGATACCTGTACTCACAATGCTCTGAAAACCATCTATTATTAACTGTTGAAAACTGAAATGTGCAGAAAAACAAACATCTCACAGCAATTCCAGAGAGTAACACCAGCCAATTTTGAACCCCAAAGTCTTTTTATTGACCAGAAAATCAGATTACAAGAGAGCTTTTTCAGTACAGACTCACAGATCAGATGATCTGAAAAGACCTCCTAAAACCCTATATAAAGGAAATGATCCCAACGGCTAGTTCGAGTGATCCATGTTGAAATGATCTCGACCGTTGATGAGGATCAAGACATCTCTTGATCTCATCCGTCGATTT
>APFE031653114.1:67769-105844 GCA_000404065.3 Pinus taeda
CATTACTTTCAGCTAACATTTGAGCTAAGCCTTGGCCTTTGATGAGCTTGGTGGGTTTGATTTCTAAATCATACTCCTTTATCTTAGTAACCCACCTAGCACGAGTCCCTAAGCAATTGGTTTGAGTTAATATGTCTTTAACAGCAGAGTGGGGGACGAAAGCCATGATCTTAGAATAACCCACATAAGTTTTAAAATTCTTAAGAGACTTGACCAGGGCATAAGCTTGCTTTTCCATGGTATTGTACTTCAATTTCGAGTTTCGAAGCGCTTTACTCATGAAAGCAATACGCTGCTCATGACCATCTTTATTCTTTTGAAGCAGGACACCGGCAATGGTATCTTCAGAAGCGAAAGAAAAAATCATGAAATTCTTGGAGTAGTCAGGACTAACCAGGACGGGAGCTTTTGCAATGGCAGACTTGATTTCCTGGAAAGCTCTTTTGCCTTCTTCTTGCCATACAAATTTCGCCTCTTTCTTTAGAAGACTTTGAATGGGCTTAGCGATTTCTGCGTAATTTGGGATGAATCTTCTAATAAAATTTATCTTTCCAAGGAAAGACTGAAGGGATTTAAGATTATGCGGGAGCGGAATCTTTTGAATTGCCTCAATTCTTTCGGGATCGATCTTGATTCCTTCCTTAGAAATGATATGACCGAGTAATTTCCCTTCCGTTACCCCAAAAGTAGACTTAGCCGGATTCAAAGAAATTCCATATTCTCTACATCTATCGAAAACTTGCCTAAGATGATCTATATGACTGACACCATCTTTAGAAAAAATAGTAAGATCATCCTGGTAAATTTCGATAATTTTCCCAATTAACCCTTTAAAAGCATAATCCATGGCCCTCTGGAAAGTGGCCCCAGCATTTGTTAACCCAAATGGCATCCTGATGTATTCAAAAGTGCCCCATGGTGTTGTGAATGTGGTCTTGTGTCGATCTTCCCTTTTAACCCATACCTGATTGTATCCAGAAAAGCCATCTAGTAGCGACATCATTCCAGACCCAGTTACTCTTTGCAACAAAGTTCCCATGTTTGGCAAAGGGTAATTATCCTTTTTGCACGCCAGGTTAAGGTTTCTAAAGTCGACACAAAGCCTTATTGTACCGTTCCTTTTCCTAACAATTACCAAATTCGAACACCATGTTGAATGCCTAGTTTGAGCGATGATCCCTGCTGAAAGCATCTTTGCAAGCTCTTTCTGGACCAAAGGGGCTAATTTCGGATTAATTTGCCTGAGTTTTTGCCAAAAGGGCTTAGCATTCTCGTCCTTTAGGGGAATAGTATGCTCCATAACGTCTTCCCTATATCCCTTTAATTCATCATAGGAAAAAGCTAAAACATCTCTATATTCACGAAGTGAATTGGTTAACTTTTTCCTTTCTTCCAAACTAGTACCTTTACCAATTTTAACTATTCTTGGATTTTCAGAAATACCAATGTTAATTTCAAGGTACTCACCTGGGTCGATCTTGTTTTCTTCTCTAAGCTTTGTGGCATCATGCCGATCAAAATGTTGCTCTAAGGCAACCACATTTCTGGGAGTAGGATTTATGATATGTTCATGATTCAAAGATCCATCCTCCTGAGAAATTATCCGAAAGTCTTGAAACTCATCCAAACTATTGAGAAAACGGATGACTTGCTTTTCGTCATTAAAAACTTGCCAATGTTCTGAGTTATCTGGGACAGATGGTCTAAACATTACTTCCATTTTAATTTTATCGTTAATTAACTCATCAGATAACTGGAAAGTTGTGGCAGCTACAGCCAATTCATCTGCTAAACTATTTTGTTCACGAGGGATTGCTTCAAGGTCAAGGGCATCGAAATGCTCCATAGCATCCCACACAGCGTTTCGATAATTCTTTAACCTTTGATTTCTACATGTGAATTTGTTTTTAAGTTGCATGACAACCAGATCGGAATCCCCCTTAATGCTAAGCAATTTAACCCAAAAAGCCTTGGCCAATTCAAGGCCCAACAATATAGCTTCATACTCAGCAACATTGTTGGTTGCTTCAAATTCTAAACGATAGGAAAACTTGAAAATATGACCAAGGGGAGATCTAAGCACTACTCCAGCACCTTTACCCTGACTAGAGGACGCACCATCGAAGTACATATACCAAACTTTATCTTTAAGACCCTTAAACTTATCATCGGGAGGCATTATGAAATTAGACATGATAGCATAGTTCCCGATGTCAGATTGTTCTCTAATTATCTCGTTATGAGGCTTCTTAGGATTTTCAACATGAAATTTCCTCTCGGGCTCTCTATTTAGCCTAACAAAACCATCACCGCTAGGAGATGGGATCATAGCATATGACCAATTCATCTGAATGCTTCCTCCTAGATCAGAGGCCCACTTCCTAGATAACAACATACCCCAAGCATCAGGTACATCAACGACAACAATATCCATAACTACCATGATGTCAGGGTAAACTGAAAGATGAACTTGTAAATCCTTGATTATACCGTGGACTTCGATTTTCTTAGAATCCATGGCGCATATATTATAGTAGGGTCTAGAAACTCTTAAGTTAAGCTGTTCCATGACCCTTTTAGTCATAACGCAAGCAGATGCGCCTGAGTCCAACATACAGTTATTTAATTTATACCCATTGACTAATAAGGTGATGAAGAAGGGTTGATGATCTTTGTTATCAGCATCTATGCTTTGCAGATATATGGGAGCATCATGATAATCAACCTCACGAGTCTTTTGTTGAGAAGCGTTGACTTGAGGACCCTGAATTGCTTTCAGTAACTTGTCTCTTTGGGAAGGGATTTTAACAACTTCAGATACAGGAACCCAGATTTTAGCATTGTTAAACCAACTTCCCAAATCGATATCTATTCCAGAGTTTGCGCCAGGGTTCAAAGTTCGAGTGGGAATTTGATTCCCGCTCTGATCCTTATCCCTTCTCTGGTATGTCAAACCCTTATCTCTAGCGATTTCTAAAATTTTCTCAGGAGAGGGTTTCTCACCATATAACCTAGCCAAAATATCATCTTTATTTTCAAGGTTATTTATACTAAAAGACGATGCAGGATTCATAACATCATAGCTCCTTTCCTTAACCTCTATCCAATCATTCATAGGCAAAGGAAACTCGCTCCCTACTACGTTTACTTGATCACCTGTCCCAAACATTCCATTATCCAAGATTCTTCTGACAATGGGACAAGAAGATTCATCATGAAGAGCATCGCAAACACGACAGTAAGGAGGAGCATCATCCACCAAAATTAGCAAGCGGATTAGGGTCTGCTCACTAGACTGACCCTTTCTTTGGCCAATTATTATCTATTATTATTGTTCGAGGCTGAAAATTTGCATTGCGCTCTTCCAATTTGAATCAACCTATTCTGCAAAGTGGTTTATCTCCTGAATTATGATAATTTCCATAGTTCAATTTTTTGAAGCAACTTGAGAAAAAGTTCACTTTCAGGTCTTGAACTGCTTTTCCTTTAGTTTCTTTTACTTTGGTAGCAGCTCTATCGAAACCTGGGATTTCAGATTTTCCTGATGTTGCCTTGTCCTTTTCAAGTTCGATAGCTAAGGCTTGGCAATCCCTATAATCATTAAGTCTGGCACGCCTTAGCTCATAAGATGGCTCAGGACTAAAGGCATCGATGTAGAAGTCTCGAAAAGACTTGTCAGTAGGTTTATAATCTTGAGGTAATTCTTTAATGATGTCGTTAAACCTTTTATTAAATTCCTCAGCAGTTTCGTTTTCTCTCTTTTTAATTATGCTGATGGCTTTTACTAGGTGTCTTCCCTCTCGTTTATCCCCATACTTTTCTTTAAATGCGTTAACAATTGATTGCAAGGAGTCAAATGAATTTTGAGGTTTTTCAGTAAACCAATCTAGAGCGTCGCCCTCCAGAGATAGAACAAAAAGGGTCATTTTAACATCTTCATGATTAAAATCAGTAGACCTTGCATACTTCCCCAACCACGAACTGAAAGCTTTCAGATGCGAATTGGCACTGATTGCGTTGTCTCCCAGAAAGATAGGCAATTTGTCCATTCCATGTTTTGGAGTATCATGAGGATAACCTGGGATGTTAGCAAAGTTACACGGGGAGAAGATGTCCATGATGTCGTGCTCGACTGGACGAATAAAAAGAAGGTGGATATCAGAAAGGGCTTCTTGTCCGAGATTAACAAGTAGTGTACGAGAAGAGAGTTTGTGTAATCGTACTCTGAGGGCCTTTTCAGGATCAGGAGCAGGATTACACAGGCTACTTGGATGCCTTCTAGTGTACACTCTCGAAGATAATATATGATGTGGAGTCGCCACCCGGACAGGAAGTTAAACACAGAAAAGCTGGAAAAGAACCAAGGACAGAAAAACTCTGTCCCCGGCAACGGCGCCAAAAAAATGTTGTCGCGCAGATTGACACGACAACGCTCAGATCGGGGGCTGTCACTCTGATCCCTGATCCCTCCGTTTAAGCCTGTCTCCTGCGGCTAAGGGGGGTAGACCCTGTAAGGTGATGGAGGCCAACTGCTAAACAGTTGGGCTGGGAGACGAGATGCACGATTGAGATAAGCACTAAAATGATTCGATGAATTGAGCAGACCAGTGCCTTGAAAGATCTAAATGATTACTAGCAAGATGATATAAGAACATGAACCACGGACAACAATCATCAGATGAAGAGAGCAATGCTTCAGATATCTAGTAAAACCACAACGCTCTTCAAATAACGATATCCAGCAAATTGAGAGAAATAAATTGCTTTAAACAACAGTGAAACCAGATATCTATTTTGTGTTCAGATCTCAGCGTGAAAGATATGCAATGATAAGCAAACTGAAGGTGGTAAAAGTAATTCTCCACAACAGAATTTTTATTTTTTTTTTATTTTTTTATTTTTTTTTTATTTTTTTTTAAATAAAGCCTAAGAATAAAAAATAATAAAAGAAAAAGGAAAATTAATTTTAAATCTATTCCAAAACAAAAAAAAAAAATCAAATCAAAATCCAATCCTAAAGCTAAACCCTAACCGCCCTCTTTTTTTTTTTTTTTTTTTAAATAAACCTGAAAATATTTAAAAGTAATATCAAGCCTAAACATAACACATGTATAAAACTAAAAAAACGAAACTATATAAAAAAAAAAAAAAAGGAAATTACTAACCTATACTACCTAACTAAATCAAAACTAACACTTTTTTTTTTTTATATATCTATGCCAATCCTTTACACATAACCTAACTAAACAAAACAAAATGAAAACGATTCTTTTTTAATTTTTTCTTACGCCAAGCCAAACCTGAAACTCCTCATAAAAAAATTCGAATGCGGGCTAGGCTACGGACGGGTTTTGGAGTCGTGGAGCTGGGCAGCGAAATTATTGCAGAAGGTTTCGATGAGAGCCCGTCGAGTGGAAGGGAAAGCTGCGTGGATACAACAGCGTGGAGTGACTGCGCAGAAAAGGAAATGGAGCCACGGTCAATGATAGCTGGAGCTGCGTGGACGGGAATGCGGGTGTAAGGGAGACTTCACGCAGAGCAAAGGGGAATTGATTCAGAGCTTATGCGTTTGCAGGTGGACGGATTTCAACGATAAGGACTCGGGATTGACTGTGGGCACAAGAGGGGAAGCGCAGGGTACAGGGACGGACGGGGCCGCTGCCAAAAATGGGCTGCGAAATGACAATATGAATGCTGGAGCTGGGTGTGGAGGAGCAGACAAAGGTGAGGCTGCGTGTATGGAAGAAAATCCAGAGCCAGAGCCACAGGAATGACCAGAACAGACAGGGCCCTTTTTTTTTTTTTCGTGGAGACTTACGCATAACCCAGAAATGAACCCATGCAGAAAAGAAAGAAAATACACACTTATACAAGCTTTAATAAATAAAACGATACTTATGTTGATTGATAAAACCCGCGCTTAGGCTTAAAATTAATGAAATCGATTCACTTTTCTGAGTTTGTATATAAGCGAATGAGTTTAAAACGCGTACCTGATACCCATGCAAACGAAACTCAAAATCTCCTTTTGTTTGTAGGTCTGCGTACAGGTGGATAGAAAGGCTGCAGGTTCATTCAATGAAATGCCCAGATTAGTCACAATGAGCTGCTGTGACCGCTGTTTCGCTTGGTTGATCTTTTGAATGGAATTGGTTTGCTGATCTGATAGATTGAATCCAGCTAGTGCACTGATGCGTGAAACAAAGCCCGTCACAGTTTTTTTTTTGGCATATTTTTACAGCCTCAGATCAGAGTTGGTTGAGCCTGAAAAAACCCTAGACAGTGCCATGATAACCCTAGAAAACAGCAAACAAGAGCTTGGCAAATATATGCAAAACTAATAAAAAAGAAAATTAAAATTTACCTAAAATCACGAAAAAATTATAGCTCTAGGATAGCCGGATTTAACAGTAATTGCAGTGATGTTCTCAATATATCATAAATTTGAACTTTACTGTGAAAATAAAGAAAAATCTATCATGTAAAAACAGAGAATAAATTTCAAATGGTTAACCCAGGGCACAATCAGCTGGGCTCTGCACAGAACAGCCTGTGGGAGTCGGCTGGTTCAGCCCAGAACTTCCCCAAACGCCCACAAATACCCTTCACCTAAAGTTTCCCTGCACACCTCAAGCAAACATCAGCAGAGAGGGCGAGAGATGCTGCTAGATTTCAAGAAATGATGGAGATACCTGCCACATTTCCAGAAAAACCCTACAACATTCAAACCCTAGCACGTGAGCAAGATACCTGTACTCACAATGCTCTGAAAACCATCTATTATTAACTGTTGAAAACTGAAATGTGCAGAAAAACAAACATCTCACAGCAATTCCAGAGAGTAACACCAGCCAATTTTGAACCCCAAAGTCTTTTTATTGACCAGAAAATCAGATTACAAGAGAGCTTTTTCAGTACAGACTCACAGATCAGATGATCTGAAAAGACCTCCTAAAACCCTATATAAAGAAAATGATCCCAACGGCTAGTTCGAGTGATCCATGTTGAAATGATCTCGACCGTTGACGAGGATCAAGACATCTCTTGATCTCATCCGTCGATTTAAAATATTATTATTTTATTATTTTTTTAATAAATTATTTTTAACTTTTTTTATTTTATTATTTTTTTATTTTTTATTTTTTATTTTTTATTATTATTATTATTATTTTTTTTTTTTTTTTTTTTTTGTTTTTTTTTTTTTAATTTATTATTTTTATTATTATTTATTCATTTTTAATTTCTTAATTCATTTTAAAATGGATCATCGAACTAAGACCTTGGAAACATCACCTAGGACCTAGGACTTAGGACTCAAGAGGGGATTTAAAACATTTTTCGACCCTCAGGACACATTACATCATGACTTTAACAGTTTACATCTCAAGGGGAAAAACCCCTTTAACATAGACCCTCACAAAACACCCAGGTCTGCGACACGACTATAATCTAGCAGGCTAACACACTAGGATTCTCTAAAATTCCAATGACAAAATCTATCCCGGCTTTGGGGTCAGGTTTGAAGGAAAACTCTGCCGATCCGTGGATCGGTGAGACGAAAAACCTCCCGGGACATAGATTATCATGGGAAAGTTAGGTCCACCTAGGCAATTTTCAACACGACTCACATCTGCTAGGATTATTTACAATTAATACATGCAGACTGGGTTTACGATTAGATCGATCAAGCTGCTGATGACTGCAGGATGGCACGGACACGCTAATCAGGTGTTGCCCCTTTTTTGTGAAAAATAGGGGGTGTACTGCATGGGTAGTTGACCAGTAGAGGTCAACAAACCCAAAAGAAGAAAAATCATTTCATCAAAGGCCCATCTCAAATCCAAAGAATGAAGAAAGAGTAACTCCAAGGAAGAATGTTGATTCAAATCATGGCTATTACAACAGGTACCAAACTATCTTGTTTGGGCATTGTTATTACTATAAAAATTTTGGTCATCGAGCTAAACAATGCATGGCTCGTAAGAATGAAACACCAAAATTGAAGGATCAAACAAACAAACCATATGGTCTCAAAGGGCAAGGACAAATCAAGACCTACAACTTTTTTGATCCTTTGGCCAAATTTGATCCAATTTGCTCATTATGTAATGATAATGGACATAATGAACAAAATTGCCCCCTCAAAAGAAGAGAAGCAAAAGATGACAATCCCAATACAGATAAATGTGGCCTAGCTCTATGTGCTCACAGTGATGAAAATCATTGGTTTGTGGATAGTGTGTGCTCCAGACATATGACAGGTGACAAAAGTGTTGAAATTTGGTACCGGAGGACAGGTGGTTCCCTAAGGCTTTGATCTTTGGCCTAGGGAAAAGTGTCCAAAAGAATTTAATTTTTCTCTTAAAGTGACTTTATAATTTTTATAAAGTTAAATTTAATTTAAAAGTGACTTTAAGTGATAAGTTACTAAAGTCTAATTTTAAAGTGATTTTAATAAAGTCAATGTAAAATTAGAAAGGAAAAGTGACTTTGGAAATAAATGACTAGATGGGTCTTTATTAAAGTGGGGTGAATTAAAAAATAGAAAGTGAGATTTAAATGAGCATTTAATCTCAGCCTTTGATCTCAATCTATTTCAGTCATTGGATTTAGGGATCACCCAAAGGTCACTTAGGGTTAGATTAAAGGAGGAAAAGGAGAAAAAGGAGAAAAAGGTCATTCATTCTTTCATGAGCAGATTGAGAGAAGGAGAGCAAGAGAGCAAGGGAGATTTCTGGACAGGGAGGAAAAGAAGACAACAGCTTGGCACACATTCCAAGGCAGCAGTTTAGCAAATCTGTACGCTGAGTTAGCACACAGTGAAAGGCAGATTTTGGCACGATTTTCTAGAAATTCGTACAACTGTTTGCACAGAAATCGAGCAGTTTGCACAGAAATCGAGGAGCAGTTTTGTTGGCACATTTTCCAAGGAACGTTGTACAGCGAGTGGTTGTACCTTGGCACGCAAATCGAGGCAAATTCGTACAGCATATTGCTGGGTTTTTCTGCACGCAAATTGAGGTCCGTACAACATATTTATGGTAACCTGGCACGCATTTTTAGGCAGGCCATACAACAGCATTTAAGGCTGAAAATGGGCACGAAAATCGAGGTCGTACAGCATTTATTGCTGTCCTGTTTTGTTGTTTGCAAATATTTTCCAGTTGGCTATGAGGCACGGAAAACGAGATAAGTTGTAAAAGTTTGCTCGCTGATTTTTTGCTGAATATTTCTCACTGTAAAAGCATTTTCAGAAATAAGGAGCTCTCGAACTGGTTTTCTCCAAGAGTTGTAGGGGGTTTTTCCAGGGTCACCTTGTCCAAAAATCACTGTGTTTAAATGTGTTTAATGGCTATTTGTACCTGTTGATTTTTATTTCTGCATTTTCCAGCATTCTGTAAAATTTCCAGAATTTGTGTTTTCAAAAAAAATTATTTTTTCAGTTGTTGAATGTATGGATATGGGAAAGGGCATTTAACTATTTTGGAGAAATAAGGTGAAACTGAAAACCGGGGTGGGAAATGAAATTTTTACATGGTATCAGAGGCTTGAGTGCTGAAGTGCAATTTGGGACAGCAAGGAGGAAAATTCCAGCAAGCTGATTTTTCACAAACAACAGTTTTATCTTTACTACAGCAATGCTATTTTTCAGTTTTAGGACAGCAGGATGTCATTGGGATTGAAGGTGGAGGATAGGTTGGATGGACATGCAAATTACAGCATTTGGAAGGAGAGAATGCAGAGTATCTTTGAGGAGGTAGAAGTCTGGGACATCATGGTGCATACCACACAAAACCCTGTTGTTGTGCCTACTGATGCTACTCAGTTCGCTGAGTATAATAAAAAGAACAACAAGGGTAAGGGACTGATTCTAGATGGAGTCAAAGACCATTGCATTCTTCATGTGAGAGGAAAGATAAATGCCCATGAGATGTGGACAGCATTGTCCAATCTCTACCAAAGTACCAATGAGAACCGAAAAATGGTCCTGAAGGAGAAGCTGAAGACTATTAAGATGGGTAATGATAGTGCAGCTAGATATCTCACAAAGATTACT
The DNA here is from genome assembly GCA_000404065.3 of Pinus taeda. Taxonomy (NCBI): domain Eukaryota; kingdom Viridiplantae; phylum Streptophyta; class Pinopsida; order Pinales; family Pinaceae; genus Pinus; species Pinus taeda. The sequence continues at coordinate 77,827 of APFE031653114.1, forward strand.
AATGTGAGAGATGAGTTGGCAACAATTGGAGAGGTCATTCCACCCACTGAGTTGGTGCGGATTGCAGTAAATGGCCTCCCTCGTTCATGGATGAACTTTGCTGATGGGGTTTGTGCACGTGAGACTCTTCCCATTTGGGAGAGGTTTTGGGATGTTGCATTCAGACAGAGATCAAGAAAGGACAGCTTGGGGCAGCCAAGCTAGTTGAGCAGGATGAGGATGTAGCACTGTCGGTTGGAGGCAAAAAAGGCAAAGGGAAGAAGCAGGCTTCCACAAGCAATGGTGGGGGCAAAAGCAAAGATAAAGGTAAACAGGGTAACACACAAAAGGACTATTCCAAAGTGAAGTGTTGGAATTGTCAAAAGATGGGACACTATGCAGTTGTGTTTCCGGAGAAGAAGAAGAAGAAGAAGGGGAAGAACCAGAGCATGGTAGCTTCAAGAGGTTGAAGACTTCGCAGATCGTTTTGACCGGGAGTTTGGGTTCACTGCGTGTGAGTCCTCTAGTGTAGGATCACCTGCCACACAGGTTCAGAGGGAGCATGCTTTTCCCTCGATTAGTGGAGCATCTTTGGGTATATGGTATGTGGACAGTGGGGCTTCACGTCACATGACAGGAGTCCGTGAGTACTTCTCAGAGCTTTCAAAGAGTGGCACTGATATGGAGGTAGTACTCGGTGATGACAGAGTTGTTAGAGCAGTCGGTGTGGGGACACTAACATTTCAGAGGGAGTCCAAACCTCCCTTGAAGGTGTCAGATGTTCTTTATGTGCCAGGGATGAGGAAGAACCTCATATCCGTCTCAACTTTGGAGGACAGAGGATATGAGGTACTGTTCAGGGGAGGACAAGTGTTGATGTATCCCAGAGGCACTCCAGCTGATTCAGCTAGAGTGATAGGTGTACGCATGCAAAGGTGTACAAGTTTGCATTCCAGCCCCTTTTGGCATTGAGCAGTAGTACCGACAGCAGAGCTAGCAATTCTGAGCTGTGTGAGATTTGGCACTGCAGGATGGGGCATATGTATCATGGAGCCTTGAGGACCTTGCGGGAGATCACTACAGGTGCGCCAGATTTCAACACTGATCACTTTGATACTTGTAGAGGATGTGCGATGGGCAAGTTCGCCAAATCCCCTTTTCCCAGCAGTGACAGCAGAGCGACTGGGGTACTTGATTTGATTCATTCTGATGTGAGCAGTTAGATGTCTCATGTTTCCTTGAGTGGATATGAGTACTATGTTTTATTCATTGATGATCACTCCAAGAGGACCTGGATTTATTTCTTGAAGACCAAGAGTGAGGTCTTCAAGCGGTTTCAGGAGTTTAGAGCTCTTGTGGAGACGCAGACAAGTCGGAAGATCAAGTCCCTGAGGTCGGACAATGGGGAAGAGTACACCCTTGGAGAGTTTGTTGACTATTGTGCGGAGGCAGGCATTAGGAGGGAGTTCCCTGTTCCTTACAACCCCCAGTAGAACGGGGTTGTGGAGAGGAAGAACAGATCCATCGTAGGGGCTTCCAAAGCCATGTTACATGATCAGGGGTTGTCATTGTTTTTGTGGGCAGAGGCCTGCAACACAGCTGTTTATTTGCAGAACAGGAGTCCGCATCGTGCCTTGGGGCACATGACTCCGGGGGAGGCTTTTTCTGGGAAGAAGCCTGATATTGGTAATCTTCGTATCTTTGAGTGCATTACATACTCCTACATACCCAAGGAGAAGAGGACCAAACTAGAGCCCACCGCAGAGAAGGGTATCTTTGTGGGCTACAGTGAGACCTCAAAGGCCTTTCGGGTTTACATTCCTGCACAGAGGAGAGTTGTTGTTAGGCGGGTTGTGAAGTTCGAGGAGGACATGGCCTTTAGGAGGTCACGGGAGTTAGAGTATCTGGATCAGCCAGACCCTCAGCAGCAGTTGAGTCAGTCGCAGGGATCCAGTGGCCAGGGATCAGGAGGATCAGAGGTACATCTATGAGGTTGTCAGGTCCGTTAGTGAGCAGTGGCTCGCCGAGCCAGAGGGGTGGTGCTTCGGGCAGCCTGCAGAGCAGTTCACATAGCAGTTCACTAGGGAGTCCACTGATGGACAGTTCACACGGTACCTCAGCTTCTACAGGTTCAGGTGCAGGGAGGAGGACAGCAGACAGGCAGTCGGGAGTTCAGGCTCCTGATGATGAGGAGGAGTTTCATTCTCCCGTGGGAGAAGTGTGCTCAGGGAAGAGGAAGCCCAAGTGGCTTCAGGACACCTTGATAGATGCCACATCTGTTGCTGAGCCTAAGAGTCCGGTCAGAGAGAGTAGACCACCTGAGAGGTTTTGTAGCTATATGGCAATGGCTACCAGCATCCTTGACTCTGAGCCTTCTAGCTATGAGGAGGCAGCTAGCCAGCAGATCTGGAGAGAGGCCATGCAGGAGGAGTATTCTTCTATCATGAAGAATGATGTTTGGGAGGTGGTGCCGAGGCCTGAGGGCAAGTCCGTGGTTACTTCCAGATGGCTTTACAAGGTAAAGCATTCTGCAGATGGCAGCATTGAGAAATTCAAAGCGAGGTTTGTGGCTAGAGGGTTCTCCCAGGTAGAGGGAGTTGATTATGAGGAGACCTTCGCTCCCGTGGCTCGATATACTTCGATTCGCTCCAATATATCGATAGCAGCAGAGATGGGTTGGAAGATCCACCAGATGGATGTGAAGACCGCATTTCTCAATGGCTTCATACAAGAGGAGATGTACATTGAACAGCCACAGGGCTTTGAGGTGCATGGGAAGGAGTCCCATGTGTGTAGACTGAAGAAGGCCCTTTATGGCCTGAAGTAAGCTCTCAGAGCTTGGTACTCCAGGATAGATACATACTTGCAGGGGATGGGTTTCACAAAGAGTGAGGTAGATTCGAACCTTTACTATATTGTGATAGGTGAGGAGCCTCTCATTCTGGTGTTGTATGTGGATGACTTGATCATTACAGGTGCAGAGAGACTCATAGAGCACTGCAAGAGAGATCTTGCGACGGAGTTTGAGATGAAGGTCATCGGCTTGATGCATTACTTTTTGGGTTTGGAGGTGTGGCAGGAGGAGGGGCATTTCTTCCTGGGGCAGGGGAAGTATATTGTGGACATCCTTCGCAGATTCCACATGGAGGATTGTAGACCCATGTCGACACCGATGATTACCAACTGGAAGAAGCTTCATGCTTCGGATTCCGAGTTGGTGGATCCCACATTGTATAGGCAGCTGATTGGTTCTTTGATGTATTTGGTCAACACTAGACCAGATATCTGTTTTGCAGTCAACACGATGAGTCAGTTTATGTGTGAGCCTAGGAAGGTTCACTGGGTGGCTGCAAAACACATTTTGCGGTACTTGCAGGGACAGTGGATTATGGTCTGGACTACAGGCAGGGAGATGGAGTGAGATTGGTAGGATACACTGATTCTGATTGGGCAGGTTGTGCTTCTGATAGGAAGAGCACTTCATGGTGCTGTTTTGGGTTGGGTTCAGCAGTAGTGTCATGGTTCAGCCGGAAGCAGCAGTCAGTAGCACTGAGTTCAGCAGAAGCAGAGTATATGGCAGCCAGTCTAGCTAGTTGTGAGGCCATCTGGCTTCGCAAGATGGTTTGGCTTATTTGGTCAGTCGTTGAGACCTTCAGTGATTTACTGTGATAATCAGAGTTGCATTAAACTCACGGAGAATCCAGTATTTCATGACAGGTCAAAGCATATCGGATCAAATATCATTTCATCAGAGACTATGTTCAGAAGGGAGCTGTGAAGCTTGAGTACATTCCCACTGATGAGCAGGTTGCAGATATTCTTACCAAAGCCCTACCACGGGGCAAGCATGTCTACTTCAGAGACAAGATGGGTGTGGTGAGGAACACCTTCCTCGGTAAGAGGGAGTGTTGAAATTTGGTACCGGAGGACAGGTGGTTCCCTAGGCTTTGATCTTTGGCCTAGGGAAAAGTGTCCAAAAGATTTTAATTTTTCTCCTAAAGTGACTTATAATTTTTATAAAGTTAAAATCTAATTTAAAAGTGACTTTAAGTGATAAAGTTACTAAGTCTAATTTTAAAGTGACTTTTATAAAGTCAATGAAAAATTAGAAAGGAAAAAGTGACTTTGGAAATAAATGGACTAAGTGGGTCTTTATTAAAGTGGGGTGAATTAAAAAATAGAAAGTGAGATTTAAATGAGCATTTAATCTCAGCCCTTGATCTCATTCTATTTCAATCATTGGATTTAGGGACCACCCAAAAGTCACTTAGGGTTAGATTAAAGGAGGGAAAGATCATTCATTCTTTCATGAGCAAATTAAGAGAAGGAGAGCAAGAGAGCAAGGGAGATTTTTGGACAGGGAAGAGAAGGAGACACCAGCTTGGCACACATTCCAAGGCAGCAGTTTAGCAAATTCGTACAGCTGAGTTAGCACAGTGAAACGCAGATTTTGGCACGATTTTCTAGAAATCCGTACAGTTGTTTGCACAGAAATCGAGCAGTTTGCACAGAAATCGAGGAGCAATTTGCTGGCACATTTTCCAAGGAAGGTCGTACAACAAGTGGCTGTACCTTGGCACGCAAATCGAGGCAAATCCGTACAGCATATTGTTGGGTTTCTTTGCACGCAAATCGAGGTTGTACAGCATATTTATGGATGCTTGGCACGCATTTCTAGGCAGGTCGTACAACAACATTTAAGGCTGAAAGTGGGCATGAAAATCGAGGAGGTCGTACAACATTTATTGTTGTCCTATTTTGCTGTTTGCAAATATTTTCCAGTTGGCTGTAAGGCACGGAAAATGAGATAAGTTGTAAAAGTTTGCTTGCTGATTTTTTGTTTAATATTTCTCACTGTAAAAGCATTTTCAGAAATAAGGAGCTCTCGAACTAGTTTTCCCCAAGAGTTGTAGGGGGTTTTTCCAACGTCACCTTGACCAAAAATCACTATGTTTAAATGTGTTTAATGGCTGTTTGTACCTGCTGATTTTTATTTCTGCACTTTCCAGCATTCTGTAAAATTTCTAGAATTTGTGTTTTTAGAAAAAATTTATTTTTTCAATTGTTGAATGTATGGATATGGGAAAGGGCATTTAACTATTTTGGAAAAATAAGGTGAAACTGAAAACCGGGGTAGGAAATGAAATTTTTACAAAAAGGAAGTTTGTCCCATTGAACAAAAAGGAAGGAAATGTATCCTTTGGAAGTGGATCTGCCAAAATTGTTGGAAAAGGAATTGTTACCCTTATTAATGGAAAAGGTAAGGCTCAAAATGCTTTGTAGGTAGACGGGCTCAAACACAATCTCTTGAGTGTTAGCCAGATCTGTGATCAAGGACATAATGTTGTCTTTAGCACTAAAGATTGTGAAATAAGGAACTCTTCCTCAGGAGAACTTGTGGCGAAAGGAGTTAGAACATCAGATAACGTCTACATTCTAAACAAAATTCAAGAAGATAAATGTTACCTAAGTCAAACAGATGAAAGTTTGTTGTGGCACAAGCAACTCGGACATACAAGTGTCAATAACTTAATCAATATCAGCAAAATTAATGCAGTACGGGACATCCCAAAGTTATTCAAGCCAAATCAAGGTGTATGTGGTCCATGTGAACATGGAGAGCAAAGTAAAACCAGCGACAAGACCAAGGAGTTCTCTACATTAAAACCTTTGGAGATCATCCATGCTGATTTATGTGGACCAACTAGAATTCCAACGCTCCAAGGAGAAAGGTACTTTGCTTTATTTGTTGATGACTATACTAGAATGATGTGGGTATATTGCATAAAATATAAATCCGAAGCATTTGAATGTTTTACGAATCTTAAAGCTCTTGTAGAAAATGAAAAGGATTCTAAGATTAAATGTCTTAGAATGGATAGAGGGGGAGAAATAACATCAAAAGAATTTGATGAATTCTGTAAAATACATGTAATCGAAAGAGAACTCTCTACTGCTAGAACACCCAAGCAAAATGGGGTAGTTGAAAGAAGAAACCGAACTATTCAAGAAATGGCAAGAACAATGTTACTAGCAGCTGACTTGCAGCCAAAATTTTGGAGAGAAGCAGTCAGGACAGCTGTTTATACCTTGAATCGAACTCAACTAAGACCAAATAATGAGAAGATTCCTTATGAATTATGGAAAGGAAACCCTGCTTCAATAAAATACTTCAGGATATTTTTGGAAGCAAATGCTTCATAAAAATCAATAATGACTCATCATTCACCAGGAAAATTTGATTCTCGGGTTGACGAAGGAATATTCCCTGGATATTCTACTAGGAGCAAAGCCTACAAGTGCTACAATAATCGACTACGGAAAATAGTGGAAAGCATTGATGTGAAGATTGATGAAGCCCTTCCAGAAAAGGAAATTGAAGATCATGAAATTGACCCTCTCATTGAAGAAAACAAAGAAGAACATGAAAAAGAAGAAAAAGATCAAAAAAAACAAAAGGAAAAAGAACCATCTCAAACTCCTTCAAAGGTGAAATTCCTCCAAAAACATCACCCGGAAGCGCAGATTACTGGCAATGTAGATGAGGGGATACAAACCCGAAGAAGGATGACAAATACACCAAGGAAAAATGATGTTGCTCTCCTATCTATGATAGAACCATAAACTTTTACTCAAGCAAGGATCCTCATTGGGTGGAAGCCATGGAAGAAGAAATGTCTCAAATCGAGAAGAATGAGACATAGGAGTTGGTATCTCGTCCAAAGGATAAAAATATAATAGGAACCAAGTGGGTGTTCAAAAACAAAATGAACGAAGATGGACAAATCATCAGAAATAAGGCGAGGTTTGTTTGTAAAGGTTATTCACAAATTGAAGGAATTGACTTTGAAGAAACCTTTGCACTGGTAGCTCGTACAAAAGCTATAAGGATGTTCTTGGCATTTTCTTGCTCAAAAGGATTCAAGGTCTAGTAAATGAACATAAAATAAATATTTCTAAATGGGGAACTCAAGGAAGAAGTCTACATGGAGCAACCAGAAGGGTTTAATCTAGCAGAAGGAAAAGACTTCATTTGTAAGTTGAAAAAGACATTATATGGGTTGAAACAAGCTCCTAGAGCTTGGTACGCAAGATTGGATCACTATCTACAAGAACAAGGCTTCAAGAAGGGGGTGGCAGGAAGTAATCTCTACATGAAGATGGATGAGGATAAGTTACTAGTCACTTTTGTCTATGTTGATGATCTGATTTTTGCTTGCAATAATGATGAAATGAGCCATGAGTTCGCTGAAAACATGTCAAAAGAGTTTGAAATGTTGATGATAGGAGAGTTATCTTACTTGGACTACAAGTATCTCAAACCACAGCAGGAATGTTCATATCTCAAGCAAAATATCTTAAACACATGCTTAAAAGATATGGAATGGAAGACTGTGCACCCATGAGCACACCTATGACCACGGATTGCAAATTAAGCAAAGATGATGACTCTCCTCTGGTAGATGCAACCCATTACAGGTCAATAATTGGAGCCCTCCTATACTTAACTGCTACGAGACCTGACATTATGCAAGCAGTAGGAATGGTGGGAAGATTTCAATCAGCTCCTAAACAATCCCATTTGTTGGCTGTAAAAAGAATTCTCAGATACTTAAAAGGGACTCTTGATTTTGGTCTTTGGTACCCTAAGAGCTCAACTCTTACTGTGACTGCATACACCGATGCTGATTGGGCCGGAAGTGTTGATGATCGAAAAGTACTAGTGGAAATGCATTTTTCCTGGGAAATTGTCTAGTATCTTGGCTCAGCAAAAAACAAACATCCATATCACTATCTACAACTGAAGCCGAGTATATAGCTATTGTAGATTGTTGTACTCAAATATTATGGATGAAGGAAGCTCTGAAGGATGTCAACATAGATACCGACCAACCAATTGTTGATTTGAGGTAGCATCGGATGTGCTATAGCCACGAAAATTGGTGGAGAGGCTAAGGCACACGAGATCTCCAATACCCAAAAAGGGTTTGGGCAAATTCTAAATAGTTTGGGAGATATTAAAACAATTAATATTTTTAATGGAGTCCCTAAGTCTAAACTTAGGGAAAATAAAATATTAATGTGAATTAATATAAAACTGTGTTAGAATGGTCCAAAAGTCATGGATCAAGCTAGAGTTAATCTTAGCCGCTAATTAGAGACTTAATCTCGGCCATTGATCTGTCAACGAGAAAAGTATAAGAGGAGGCTTGAGAGTCACTTGAATAACACACTAAGGAAGACCAATCAGTTCAATTTCTGGAGTGGGGTTAGCTAAGAAATTGAACCAGTGGTCTGGTGATCCATCAAGAGGGCAGAAGCCGGAACTGCCGTGAACAGCCAGAATTGCCGGAACAATTGGGAAAGCCGACGCAGAGGGCAAAAACCAGAACTATAGGGAATAGCTGGAACTGTCGGGAACTGCCGGAACAACCGGGAAAGCTGACGCAGAGGGAAAAAGCCGAAACTGCCAGTAACAGCCAAAACTGGTGCGAACTATCGGAACAGCCGGGAAAGCTGACGCAGAGGGCAGAAGCCGGAACTGCCGGGAACAGACGGAACTGTCGGGAACTGCCGGAACAGCTGGGAAAGCTGACATAGAGGGCAGAAGAGGTGATGCAGAAATAGCCAGGGTTAGCCAGTCTTGTGCCGGATCAGCCGGAAGTCTGCCAAGTGAAATGAGGTAAAACTCACTCAGATTTTCCGCCAGTGTTTTCTCTGTAAAGGATTGCTAGATGAGCATCCTAGATTTGTATTCAGATATTTCTCCTACATAATAATAAAATCCTCCCTTGCTGCACTGGTTTTCCCACATTGGGTTTTTCCAGGGACAATTGTCCAAAATATCTGTGTCAATGTGTTGATTCTTATGCATATGTTTGTTTCGGTATTACAATGTGATATCTGCAGCAGTATTTATTTTAATGTTTACTAAAGTAATTTCATAAATAACTTATTGAGGAATAAGTAGGAAAAGTAAATCAGTTGCTATAGTGATAGAATTTTCACATGGGTATCAGAGCGAGTAATCAAACACAGGAAGGGAAATTCAGTTATGGGTTGAGACCAAAATGCAGAGGCATCCACATCAGGGGGCTCACATAGATTTTCAGAAGATTGCACAAGAGAAAGAAACTTCGATTTCTCTATGTTGGCTTCCAGGTTGGAAGAAGAAGTGGCTTGTATGACTAGTTCTGCATCATCAAAAGTGTGGTATATAGACAGTGGAGCTTCGTGGCATATGACGGGAATCAGGGAATGTTTCTCAAAATATCAAGAAGAGAAGATGAACTTTCAGATCACCATGGGGAACAAGGCAAAGTGTACTCCAGTAAGGAAGGGTACCATAGTTTTTCAAACAAAATCGGAAGAACGGTTTCGTGCTACAAATGTGCTGCATGTACCAAGATTGGGGATGAACTTACTTTCTGTGTCGCAACTTCAAGGCAAGGGCTATGACGTCTACTTCATCAAGGAGAAGGTATACGTCAAACATCCAAGCTGGAAAAAGAAAGTGCAGATCGGGATCAAAAGTAATAGGTTGTATAGCTTACAACTAGAATCATCAATGGCACTAATAGGCAGTCATGGAGACAAGGACTTGAATGAACTATGGCACAGAAGAATGGGTCACTTGCACCATGGAGCTCTGAGAATTCTCAGGAGCATTGTAATAGGAGTTCCGAATCTGAGTATAGAACAAGAAGATGTATGCAGGGGATGCACTCTAGGAAAGTATGCCAAGGCAGCATTTCCTAGGAGAAAACACAAGGCCAAGAGTGTACTAGGATTGATACACTCAGATATCTGCGAACCTGTGTCCGTCAAAGCTCTCAGTGGTGCCGATTATTTCCTTACCTTCATCGATGACCACTCAAGGAAAACTTGGATTTATTTTCTGAAAACCAAGGACGAGTTTTTCTGTCTATTCAAGGAGTTCAAGGCTCTAGTGGAGAATCTGACTGAGAAGAAAATAAAAATTTTGCGCTCAGATAATGGTGGAGAGTATGTCGATAAGGACTTCACTAATTTTTGCGCTAAGGAGGGCATTAAAAGAGAGTGGACAACTCCCTACAATTCGGAGCAAAATGCAATAGCAGAAATAAAGAACAAGACTATTGTAGAAGCAGCTAGGGCCATGATGTATGATTGGGATATGCCAAAATTACTGTGGGCGGAATCATGCAACACAGCAATCTATGTTCAAAACAGGACTCCTCATCGGGCACTGGGCAAGATTACTCCAGAGAAAGTTTTCACAGGGAAGACACCTGAGGTCAGTCATTTCAGGATATTTGGGAGTTTAGCATATTGCCACATACCCAAAGAAAAGAGGAAGAAGCTAGATCAAACTGCGGAAAAGGGATATTTGGTGGAATATAGCGAGAACGCTAAGGCATACAGAATCTATCTTCCAGGGAGTAGGAAGGTAGTAGTTCGACGAGATGTAAAGTTCATGGAGGACAAGGCTTTCAGAGGATCTCGTGAGATGCCTTCCGAGGAGCAGATGAAAGAGGAGCCATTGGTTAAGCCTCTTCAACCAACAGAAGTAAAGAATTCTTCCTCAGGGCAGCAAGATTCTCAGGATGAGGAGGAGGAGCTAACAGAAGCTCCTACTGTCAGAGGAAGAACTAGCAGGGAACTTCGTCAGATTCTGCGAGATGAAGAGGACTTCATCGGTGCGCCAAGAAACAATAAGAGGGAGTGAAAAAAGCCAGATAGATATCAGGCATTAGTAGCTCAGGATGGAGAGCCTGCCAGTTTCAAGGAGGCAACTCAACGTCAGGTTTGGCTAGATGCGATGGTAAAGGAGTACAACTCCATAATGGTGAACGATGTCTGGGAGGTGGTGCCAAGGCCTCAAGACAGATCAGTGGTAGGTTCAAGATGGATCGACAAGATCAAATATGCTACAAACGGCAGTGTTGAGAAATACAAGGCCAAGTTTGTGGCTAAGGGGTATGCTCAAAAGGAAGGAGTTGATTATGAGGAGACCTTCGCCCCGGTAGCCAGGTATACATCTATTAGGACCGTGACATCTCTTGCAGCTCAGATGGGATGGGAGATTCATCAGATGGATGTCAAAACGGCATTTCTAAACAGGGCAATAGAAGAAGAGGTATATATTGAACAACCAAAGGGCTTTGACACTCATGAGAAGAAGTCTCATGCATGCAGAATCCAGATTGAAGAAAGCCTTATATGGGCTAAAACAGGCACCAAGAGCATTGTATGGTCGAGTAGATGGCTACTTGCAGAAGATGGGATTTATCAAGAGTGACGCGGATCTGAATCTCTACTATCTGGTTGTAGAGAACGCGCCGCTAATCTTAGTATTGTCTGTGGATGATCTCTTTCTGATAGGATCATCCAGACTCATTGGGGACTGCAAGAAGAATCTAGCCATAGAATTCGATATGAAGGATTTGGGACAAATGCATTACTTCCAAGGGTTGGAAGTCTGGCAGTAGAAGGGAGAAATCTTCCTTGGGCAAGTGAGGTATGCTACAGAAATCCTGAAAAGATTCGGGATGGAGAACTGCAGGCCCATGGCTACGCCAATGATCACCAATTGGAAGAAGATTGATGCATCAGAAGACAAGGATGTCGATCCCACCCTATACAGGCAGCTCATAGGGTCCCTGATGTATCTGGTCAATACCAGACCAGACATTTGCTACGCTGTCAACACCCTCAATCAGTTCATGGTGGAACCAAAGAGGGCACACTGGGCAGCAACCAAACACGTTCTCAGGTATTTACTAGGAATAGTTGATTATGGGCTCCTGTACACCAAAGGTAAGGATATCAGTTTGAGTGGATTTACTGATGCAGATTGGGCAGGAAGTTCAATGGATCGGAAAAGTACCTCTGGGTATTGTTTCAACATTGGATCAGGAATGACCTCCTGGTGCAGTAGGAAACAGAAGCCCGTGGCTCTGAGCTCATCTGAGGCAGAATATATGGCAGCAAGCATAGCCTCGTTGAGGCCATATGGCTTAGAAAACTGCTTGTGAACCTATTCAGAAGGAATATGGAGGCGACCAAGATCATGTGCGATAATCAGAGTTGCATCAAACTCTTTGAGAATCCAGTGTTTCATGATAGGTCAAAGCATATTGATATCCGGTGTCACTTTGTTAGAGACTGTGTCCAACGAGGAGCTGTACAGTTGAGCTACACTCCTATAGGAGAACAGGTGGCGAACATTCTCACCAAGGCCCTTGGAAGGACAAAGTTTGACTACTTCAGGGAAAAGATGGGGATGGTAAAGAACTCGTTTCAGAAGCAGAAATGGGAGTGATAGCAGCACGGATGCAGAGGAAGTTGCAATGCGGATGCAGTGTTGGGAGAAAGGACCAACAGCAACGTGGATGCAGAGGGAGTTGTCGTACAGATGTAGAGCCATGGGCAGCAGTACAAGATACAGCAGTGCAGAGGATGTTGGGTAGGGAGGCTTAGCATCAGCACAGGGACTGATGCCAGATGATCAGGGTGATACTCAGTAAGGAGTACTATTAGAGCCTAGTCCTCGCTAAGAGAGAGTGTTGATTTGAGGTAGCATCGGATGTGCTCTAGCCACGAAAATTGGTGGAGAGGCTAAGGCACATGAGATTTCCAATACCCAGAAAGGGTTTGGGCAGATTCTAAACAGTTTGGGAGATATTAAAATAATTAATATTTTTAATGGAGTCCTTAAGTCTAAACTTAGGGAAAATAAAATATTAATGTGAATTAATATAAACTATGTTAGAATGGTCCAAAAGTCATGGATCAAGACAGAGTTAATCTTAGTCGTTGATTAGGGACTTAATCTCGGTCGTTGATCTGTCAACAAGAAAAGTATAAGAGGAGGCTTGAGGGTCACTTGGAAAACACACTGAGGAAGACCAGTCAGTTCAATTTATGGAGCGGGGTTAGTTGAGAAATTGAACCAGTGCTCTGGTGAGCAGTCAAGAGGGCAGAAGCCGGAACTGTCGAGAATAGTTGGAACTGTCGGGAACTGTCAGAACAGCCGAGAAAGTTGACGCAAAGGGCAGAAGCCAGAACTGCCGGGAACGGCAGGAACTACCGGGAAAGCTGACGCAGAGGGGAGAAGCTAGAATTGTTGGGAACGGCCGGAACTGTCGGGAACTGCTGGAAGTGCCAGGAAAGCTGACACAGAGGGTAGAAGAGGTGATGCAGAAATAGTCGGGGTTAGCCAGTCTTGTGCCGGATCAGCCGGAATTCTGCCGGGTGAAGTGAGGTACAACTCACTCAGATTTTCCGCCAATATTTTCTCTATAAAGGATTGCTAGATGAGCCTCCTAGATTTGTATTCATATATTTCTCCTGCATAATAATAAAATCCTCCCTTGCTACACCAGTTTTCCCACATTGGGTTTTTTCGGGGACTGTGAGTCCAAAATACCTGTGTCAATGTGTTGATTCTTGTGCATATGTTTGTTTCAGTATTACGATGTGATATCTGCAGTAGTATTTATTTTAATGTTTACTGAAGTAATTTCATAAATAACTTATTGAAGAATAAGTAGGAAAATTAAATCAGTTGCTGCAACGATAGAATTTTCACACCAATCACCATCTATTGTGATAACACAAGTGTTATCAGTCTTAGCAAAAATAAAATGATGCACTCAAAAACCAAACATTATACCAATCAAGTATCATTTCCTTCGTGAACAAGTAGCTGAACAAAACATCAAGTTGGAATATATCAATACTAAGGAGCAGATTGCTGATATTTTCACAAAACCTCTTCCTTGAGAAGCATTTGAACATCTTCGCCAAAAGATGGTGGTTATTTCTCTAGCATCACACTAAGTTGATTCATAAAGATGCTACATGACAGGGTAGTTCAACATGGGGAGTTCTTGTGCACCCTTTTTGCCATTGATGTCAAAGGGGGAGAGAAGAGGAATATTGCCATCGAATGACAAAGGGAGAGATTGTTAGTATAGTTGTCATTGATGTCAATATACTGAAGAAAACAATGACATTAAGGAAATGAAGTAGGCAGGAATATGATGATGATATGATTAAGAAGGCAATCAATGAAGAAGCCAAAAAGCATTCTGCCATGCCTCTGGTTTTGCACTATTGAATGATCAATCACATGAAATAATAGTTTTCTCTCTCTTAGAAAAGGAATTTCATCATGAGACCTGAACCATCTAAAAGGGCATAATTTTAGCTTTCTAATGAGCTATCACATGCCCCGAAACTCCAAATATTCTGGGAGATATAGATTTTTTAAGTTAGGGGTATTAATCTGGTCCTTGAGCCGACCTGTGCTAAGCCTCTCATGTCGGCCTACCTATGGCTCATGTCCCTTCGCCTGTCCACTGTAAATATAGGATGCTTGACCTCATTTTGACTTAGAACTTTGACACACAATCACAGAACAGGTGAAGGAGGTTCACATCTCGTGAACACTAGTTATTAAGGGTTAAAAAGAGCACAGAAATATAAACTTCGGACTGGGCTATTCTTCTGCACCTCGGACCTCAAAAGAATTGAAATGAAAAAGGTCCTACACCTAGACATAAATTCGGATTAAGGAAGTAGATCAGGAGTTCACATCTCGTGAACAAGAAAAGGCATTTTTTCTTGTTTCATACTTTTTGTGGAAGATTACAGATCAGGTTTCTCTGTGTATCTTCGGACCAGGTCAAGAAAGGGCAACACCTCAGACAACATCAGAAAAAACGTGTTGGAGCTCCTCGGAAGAGCTTACCTTGATGACCAGATTTGCGGATTAGGCAGGAAACATTATTGTTGGGACATTGATCAAAGAACAACACCTCACACTATCTTCTGTGCACTTCGGACCTGTGCACTTTTTTATCTCATTCAAACCTGTGCACTCATCTGCCTTCTACACATTTCGGATCTACCTTCTACACACAGTCACCTTCAGTTGCACATTCTCAAATTGTGAAATGGGTCTCTCAAATTAGTGTTGGTGTATGTGGAAGCAAGGCTGGACTAGTATTTGAAACAAAGGGTCTGGTCAGATGGACTAAAGTATTTTTGGTAGGACAGCCATACTTCTTGAAGACAACAGCTAAGTATGTAGTCAAATAATGGGACAGTGACACTGTCTCATACTGGAAACAAATGCACAGTGAAGTAATCTTGAACTAGTGAAGACAGTGAGACCTACAGTGAAGACAGTCAAGTTAAACAGTGTAGACAATGAAGCATTTCAAGTAACTTATATTTACACTCTCTATTGAAAACACCAAGATTGGTGTCCTTGGAGTTGGTGCTCCTAAACTCAAGGTAGGTGCCTTGGATAAGATAGGGTCAGAGCCTCATCAAAAACCAATTTGGTGCTTGGGAATAATTCTCATACATTGTATTCATTCTTTTATACTCAATAAAATTATTTTTATATGTTTCTCTGATTAAATTGTTAAGAATCTAATTGGAAATAATAACAATTGAAAGAAAACACTGATTCACCCCCCTCTCAGTATTTCCAACAACTACTAAATGCATCCTATGAAATGCTAGCCAAAGTAAGGACTATGGTTTTAGACATTGTTGCATTCATTTTCAAAGCTCAAACAAAGGCATAGTGGCTTTGTACAAGAAAAAGTTATTTTAGATATGGTGATATCTATTGGAAATGGGCTAGAGAGTCTCAATAGAGTTCCAATTTCCTCAAAATGTATTTGTTGAAACCTATGATAGGACATAAAAGTTATTTTAGATATGGTGATATCTATTGGAAATGGGCTAGAGAGTCTCAATAGAGTTCCAATTTTCTCAAAATGAATTTGTTGAATCCTATGATAGGACATCACCGAAATGTTGCATTGCCTTGGTTTTGGTGATCAATGTTTGGATATGGTGAATACTCTCTTTTGCATCCTTCAAATATTTATTCCATACATGGCTCTTTTTCTCATAGTTACACTCTTCATTGATCCATCAAGCAACGCTGCCCATTGGGTCCTTACCTATATGTTTTAGCAATTGTCTTAGGTTATCTATTTGAAGTGGCCAAGGTACAAGGGAAGATCCAAGGCATTTCTCTTCCAAAAGGTGTTGAGATGATTAATAACCATTTAGTTGATGACTCCCTAATCTTTGTGAGGGATTATAAGGAATCAATGGATTTTGTAGAAATTGCATTGATACTTTTTTTGGCCAGGGGGGCTGGTGGTGGCTACAAGTCAAAATTTTGGCTCATTGTGCTCAAAGATCCCCTTTACTTGGACCCCTAGAGAAGGGATTTCATCCACATTGGAGTGATGTCAAATATATGGGGATTCCATTAAGTGTTGGTTTCTCCTTTGTTAGTATTAGCACTCAAATTATGTATTCAAATGACAAAATCCCTAAACCACACTGCACGCTCTGAGTGGAACCTCAGTGGGTCGCCCACTGTCACCTCAACAACTTACTTTGCCTCTCTTTTGACCTTCTCTCCTCCGGCTTCTTAGGGCTTGGACAGAAGAGTGCAAGGTGTTGAAGAATCTAATGCAATTATAGATAATGAGATTCTTCTAGGCATGATAATTATTTGTGAGGTGTTTTTCATTTTTTCTTATTCCAATCTTCACTTATTATTATTAGAGTGTATCTTCGTTAGTTCATCAAATAGCTACCAAAACAAAGAGACAAGAACACAAGATGTTGGCATCCTGCCAGGGCCAAAACAAAACCCGCACTAAATTCTTCTTATAGAGATTCTAATTGATGAATACGAAGACCGTGACCCTTGACCTACTAGGCCACTCCAAGACCAAGACACCAATCCTCTTCTTACTACTGAGATCATCATCAACATTGCTCCTTTACCTTGATCATTATTCTTGCACCTTCACTGAAATGACTGTTGTATCATATCTCCATCTTCACTTAGATCATTATTGCACTCTTATTGAGATCATCATCACTGTTGCACTGAGATCATTACTACACCGTTGATATCTTTATTGAGACACCATCGAGACCACAATTGCATCTATGCTGGGATCATGACTGTATCTAGGAAGTAAGCCGAGATAGAGTGTATCATAGTGTGATCATAAAGATCCTTTTCATCACCAATATATCAAGGTTGTAACCACGTTTAGTATGCTGATACAATTTGTGACTGCAGTTATATGCCGAGACAATGAGTGTTTTCCAAGATCATTCTTATCATACGTATGCTTGAGACTATGCCTGAGTTGTATGCTGAGACAGTGGGTGAAGAGACCGAGACATTATCTCTGCAGTACCCATTCGAAAACACAAACACTATTACTCATCCGAGACCTGAACCATTGAGCTTGTCCGAAGTGACTTGACCGAGTTTCCTGCACACTCTTGTACCCATTCGAAGTTCTGTGCCTCTGTCATCATCCGCAGTTTCAGAGAGATCTGAAAATCTGCCTTTCTGTGGTGACCCTACATGCCTATTTATAGTAGTTAGGACTCTGTAAATAAGCCGACATGTTAGGGTGAACTGATGTGTCCCTATTTCTGAGCTGACTTGTCATTAATATTCATTTTGAGGCCGACTAAACTATTTTCTTCATCATTTTGCAGGCAGACTTCTTCATGCTTGTCTTGGAGGATTGTGTTTGTCTTGGAGGGTTGTTCTAGACTTGTATACATTTCATACATGTCAAGAAGAGCTCTTTACACATGTCATTGACTCTTTTACTTTCCTAGACCTATGGAATGAGCAAGAAACTCATTCTTATAATTTACAAAAATAATATTTCTTTTTCTTGACAAGTACAAAGATCAAAATTACATTTGTAAATACCGAACCTAGTTACACTTTCTTCAACACTCCCTCTTAACTAGGGAGGTATTTATAATGGTACTTGGTCATTCTCAACCTGAAGAATTTCTCATAAGAAGAATCGGATTGGTAATCACATCTATATAGCATCATATCAATCAGCATTGTCATAGTGCAAAGCCTTGACTAACATCTCCATCTCTCCACGAGACCATGAGCTATAATGTTGGCGAGACCAATGATTTATAGACACCTTCATCATTGTCTCTCAAGGTACATACCCACCCAGGTGTTCACTGAGTATGACCTTCTAGGACTATTCTTATCTTGGGTTGCTAGCCCTCAAAGAATATTGATCCTCTTGCCTACTCTTATCTTGGATGCCCTACACATCCTCAAAGAGTATCAGATGCCAGATGATTACCCAATCCTCCCATTATTTCTTCCCAAGTGAAGACAAGAATGTTGTGTCTATCATGTGTGTACATTTCCATTCATGGTCTTCATCTAGACTTACGGTTGTTAGTCCTGATTTAGTGCATGACACATGAAATGGAAAAACACAATTGTCACACCTTTGTAATCAAGGGTGATCTTAATTCAAACTCTCTCTTGATCAAGGACCTGTCAGAGCTCCCTCTTAGCTAGGGACTCTTCTATATATTAGCAACATTTTCTTTGTGGGTCCTTCAACTGCTAGATCAACTTCTGTCCTTGATGTCATGGAATTTAGTTGAGCTTCTTCCTTGTAGGGCAATAACCATCGATCACTTTCCTTCTTATGTTATGTCATTCATTTCTTCATGGAAAGTGGCCTCCTTGGTACATATATGGAACCTTCTTCATATCGCTACTTCTTTTCTCTCCATGCTTCTTTCAGGAGTTTCCATCCATCGCATGAATGTTGGTTGCACTTGTACTTACAAGTCTTGTTCTAGTAGCCATGCATGAACTCATCCAAATATTATTCAAGAAATTATATTAAATTAAATCATACCTTACGAGATGGCTCTACACATGACATCTTTTTGTAGTTATCAGCATCCTGCACACATATTGTCACATCTCCCAAAGATATCCATTATCAAGGGTCTTCATTCTTTTCAGACTTTTATCAGAGTCTTCATATCTTTTTGGGAGATTTCCTAGTCAAATCTTCTTGGTCTTTTGGATGTTGATTGCCTTTCATCATGGTTGCATATCTCATGATCTCTTCCTTCCTCACACATTCCATAGCTTTCAATCAGAGTTTCTTTATTGTAGTCAATCACCTCATACTTCATATGAGGACATATTATGTTGATTTCATCTAGAGTGACTTATGCCTTCCTGCATCTTTTCATAGGAAGAGATCATTTTTTCTTGTTCATGCTTCTCAAGGTAGAAGCAAGGATCCATGTTACATGCAACCATATGACATGACATTATAATATTAGACATAAGCATAAATACCTTGTTTTACCTTCAGGTTATCGAGGCTTCTTCTAGCAGCTTCCTTGATTGAAAAGATTTTCAATCCCTTGATCTGCTTCATGTCATCACATCATCATCTCATGGATTCCATAAGTTAGAGTTCCTATTGAAACACTTGCTTCCTCTCTAGATTAGTGAACCCTACAATGAGGATTCCATCAGAGAATTTTCAGGAGCTTGTATATCCCCAACTGGCAGATGTTTCCTTTTTGAATTGATGTATGATGAGCCTTAGATGACTCCTTTCTTTCCCTCAATGTCCACTGAGGTTCCCAGGAGCTATATATTCTACATGTTGTCTACCATGGATTTTTGTCCTTCATGATCCCTATGGAGATGTCACATGCTCTTGTTTCTAATGCTTCCATGATGCCATGATGCATCTTATTATCATTGTCATATCTTATAATACAAGATCTAGGAGCTTATGATGGGACCTTTTTGTGAGGGATACTATCTTACTCATAGGAGAGATTTGTTACTCCCTCTTTCCTTGGCCCTTTTCTTTAGCTTCCTCCATCTTTCAGTGATATGAGCTTACAAAATCTTTCTATAGCATTGAATCTTAACTATACTTATTTTGTCTTGCCTGAGGACCAACCTTGCCTTCCTTTTCTGCACATGGTTGAGTTCTTTTAACCTTCAATATTTTTGCCATCAACTTGTCCTTCTCTATCTGCCATAGAGACCACAAGTTGTTGGATGAGGTAACCATCTTGTTCATGCACATTTGTTACCTTGATTGTTAATGCATTATGGTTATCTTCCTTTCTAGGTCTTGTAGATGGAAGATATCCTACATCCTTTGATACCCTTTACTTTCATGTAGATCAAATTTCATGTGACCTTCTTCATTGCACCTTAAGAGAATGAGTTTATCATCTACATCACTTTGATGTCTCCAATTTTGCTATGTGAGGGAATCTTTCATAAATATCTTTTTTCATAAATTCAGAGGAGACCTTTTGATGACTTCAACTTCTTAGAGGACTATGTCTATTCTCCTTCTTCATGCAAGGAATCTTGATAACCCATCCAATTCAAAGATGTCCTTGCAATCATGAAGTCATTTAACCAAACTTGAATATAGAATAAAAAGATGTGAAGATGAAATCTTCACCTTGATGCTTTCTTGAGTGATCTCCTTCAATGAGATTCTTGCTTGAGCTGCCTAGTACAATAGAGTTCCAAAACGTTTCTTGAGACTTCCTTGCATTGTTCAGCACCAAGCACTATTGCCTTTTATGATATGTTGAGATTTTTTGATTCCTTGACTGTGAGGGCATGGAATCGAAATCAAGAATTTTTAGCGCACTGCCATGATGTCCACCCGAGATGTGGCATTGTGTTCTCCTTCTGAAGTGATATTGTTGTAATGTATGTTGTGACTATATATCTTTGTAACCTTGTTGCAGTGCTCCTTGCTGGAGCAGAACCTTGCTTGAGTTGACTAGCATGAGCAAAGATCTTTGTGGCCTTCGAGCATTGTTCAATACCAATCATCGAAATTGCTTAAGTCATTAAGATTGTTGTGGTATGACATGGGTTGTAATGACACCCAAATTTTGAGGCTAGCATCGAGACTGTGAAAGGTATTGTTGTAGTGTAGATTTGGACTGTGCCTCAGATTTTCGACCTTCTCCAAGATGATAATCTTTGACTTTGAATTATCTTGCTTTGAAGTTTGTACTCATATTAATAAGGTTCTTGGTGACCTTTTTGATGATGACTGTGGAGAAAAGGTTCTTTGTTGATGTAGACTGCTTGTTGTAGACTTGATCCTTTATTCTTGACAAAATTCTTAACCTTATTTTGATGCCCTTCTTGAGGACTGATCCTTGTATGTCTCTTTTGTTGCCCTTCCTTTGACTTATGCACCTTAGCTCTACTACCATGTTGAAGAATCTAGGGCAATTATAGATAATGAGATTCTTCTAGGCATGATAACTATTTGTAAGGTGTTTTCCAATTTTTCTTACTCCAATCTTCACTTATTATTATTAGTGTGTATCTTCATTAGTTCATCAAATAGCTACCAAAACAAAGAGACAAGAACACAAAATGTTGGCATCCTGCCAGGGCCAAAACCTCTCCCTCTTGGAGAGGAAAACCTACACTAAATTTTTCTTATAGAGATTCCAATTGACGGATACCGAGACCGTGACCCTTGACCTACTAGGCCACTCCAAGACCAAGACACCAATCCTCTTCTTACTGCTGAGATAATCATCAACATTGCTGCTTTACCTTGATCATTATTCTTGCACCTTCAATGAGATGATTGTTGTATCATATCTCCATCTTCACTTAGATCATTATTGCACTCTTACTGAGATCATCATCACTGTTGCACTGAGATCATTACTACACCGCTGATATCTTTATTGAGACACCATCGAGACCACAATTGCATCTATGCTGGGATCATGATTTTATCTAGGAAGTGAGCCGAGATAGAGTGTATCACAATGTGATCATAGAGATCCTTTTCATCACCAATATATCAAGGTTGTAACCACGTTTAGTATGTTGAGATAGTTTATGACTGCAGTTATATGTCGAGACAATGAGTGTTTGCCAAGATCATTCTTATCATATGTATGCTTGAGACTATGACTGAGTTGCAAGCCAAGACAGTGAGTGAAGAGACTGAGACATTATCTCTGTAGTACCCATTTGAAAACATAGAGACTATTACTCATTCGAGACCTGAACCATTAAGCTTGTCCGAAAGTGACTTGACCGAGATTCCTGCACTCCTGTACCCATCCGAAGTTTTGTGCCTTTGTCATCATCCGCAGTTTCAAAGAGATCCAAAAATCTGCCTTTCTATGGTGACCCTAAACGCCCATTTATAGTAGTTAGGTCTCTGTAAATAAGCCCACATGTTAGGGTGAACCGATGTGTCCCTATTTCTGAGCCGACTTGTCATTAATATTCATTTTGAGGCCAAATAAATTGTTTTCTTCATCGTTTTGTAGGCAAACTTCTTCATGCTTGTCTTGGAGGATTGTGCTTGTCTTAGAGGGTTGTTCTAGACTTGTATACATTTCATATATGCTCAAGAAGAGCTCTTTACATATGTCATTGACTCTTTGACTTTCCTAGACCTATGGAATTTGCAAGAAACTCATTCTTATAATTTACAAAAATAATATTTCTTTTTCTTGACAAGTACAAAGATCAAAATTACTTTTGTAAATACAGAACCTAGTTACACTTTATTCAACACAAGGTGATGTCAAAAATAGCCTTAGTGAAATAGATTTTAGGTTTTTATATAGGAAATAGGAAGGTGATGGAGGGACTTGAAGATTTGTGCCAATATCCTTCAAGTGTGATGGAGTCAAGGTGTACCAAGTGGCAAAATGAGATCCTCTTAGGTCGATATTGCCGGCTAATTTCAAGGGGGTGGATTTGGTCTGGGACATAAATCGCCCCCACTGTTGCTTAACCTTTCTGGAAACTTTCAGATCTACTTAAGAGCAGCCTTTCTTTTGAGTGACATCTCTACCCTTCAATCTCTGTGTCCACCGAAATACAAAATCCTGCACAATTTGGAGCTTCCTTCTAGTGATGGTCTGATTTTTTGGATTGACCCACCTACAAGCAAAGAAACTCAAGCAGTGTACTCCCTTAGTTGGCTCCTTCCACGTAGCATCTTAGCTCTTTAATGGCAGAAACTGTTAGCCTTAGCATAATATTATTGATTACCGAGAAGAGTTAAAAGAGTATGCATCGAGACATTTATCTAGAAAAATAAAAACACCTAGACCACATTAGAAAAAACCCTTAACAAAATTAACTCTCAAAAGATGTCTTCATTAATCTTCAAAGAGAGGAATGCTCTCCCGATCCAACCATGATTACAATAAAATATTATTATTATTGAAACTGACTCCTTAGACTTAGTCAGATCTAACTACTTCTAAATGATTGTATTTTTTTCTAACTAGGAATAACGATAAAAATAAATAAAAGTGGACAAAGCCACATGTACAATGATAGTATCAAGAGGTCCCATAGATTGGTCTCATGATTGTCAGTAGTCCTCCATGTCATCATCATCAAAATCAATATCATTGCCACTGCTCTCTCCTCCATCCTCCTCTATATCCAATCTAATCTCTTTGTATTTGCTAGTGTGGGGGATGATCCCTCAAGAGGATCACCCTTAACTCAAAAATAGGTGCTATTAAATTGACTATGGTAAAGACTACATGTCCAAAGAACATTTCCTCCTCCCCTTATGGTCCAACCCCTTGATGTCTTGTAACATTCTTCGACAATGGATACTTTTTCTCTTGAGCTTGTTGTCTTGCTAAAACAATGTTTTCTTTTTTCTTTTTTCTTCAGTATTTGAAGTTGTTGCAACCACACTTCCAACAAATGGAACACTAGCAAACCTTGATGAAAATGAAAGAGGGGGGACAACATCAGTGGGGGCATTCCTCCCTTTCCTTTGTCCTTTCCAGCTTCCCTCAATGACTGAGCCATGATTTCTGCGAAATGAAGAAGATAATGGACTATTGTAGGAAAAATCTTGAACACTAGTGGACAAATCCACTTACCCAACACTTGGGATCCTTATAACACTGCATAATATCCCTTAGCCACACTCCCAAACCTCTTAGACCTCCAACCTGTGAATGAAATGAGCTTGAAGGAGGGGCAAAGTGTGATTTTATGGGCCACAGGCCACTTTTGCACAAGGCACATGTTTGTATTTTAGGTTACATGTCGGACACGTTTCCTCACATATTCGTGTCCAACACATGGAATATGTGACATGCGAACCATTTGGATGTGTTGGTTACATAGGTGAACAATTTAGAAATTTTGTGCAATAAAGATCCAAACCCAATAGAATTTACAATGAACGAGGGATCAAACCCCAAGGATCCAATGCTTTGCTCCTCTTGATTCTTCGTTTAAATAAAGAAAATATAGAGTGATCATGATTTACTAAATCAAACAAATGTCTTCTCATTATAATAATATTAAATACAATAGATCATCTGTGACAAAATCGTAGATGATATTTCTGTTATTTTATCCTCTAATATATTTAGTGGAGATCTTTGTCCTTGTACCCGCTTGTTAAAGAAAAACTTCATTTTCTTAAGACCAGCTCCTTCATTAATTTATGTTCATACTTCCAAATTCTTGTTTCAATTATAGACCAAAGCTCTTATTTGATGAAGACAAATTTGATATCTGATTAAGTTTCAACCATCAATACGTAGTCTTACTCTCTCCTTGCATCACGACACACTCTAGGTCCATCATAACTTCTTGGGTGGCTCTACAACAAATGCATATTCCCTTCTTTCATGACATTCAAGAAATCTTCTAACCAACGTTGAGCAACATGCATCAAACTAAACTACGCCTTTAATAGAACATTTTCATCTTATAGAAACTTGGTGCACTAAAGCTAGATATTAAAAATGTGGACGTACTCTTCATCTGATTTCTTGCCTTCATTGCTCTTCAATGATCCCTATTTTAAGCATTTGGTTGACCAAACTGAAATTGATGCTCTTTAGGACAAGCTACAACAGCCATAGATCTTTGCTTCCATCAAATCTTGGCCGTTAGATTTTCCCCTTTTCTATTATAACACAATGGTAGATCTCTACTCCCTTCAAATCCTGGCCATTAGACTTTGCCCTTTTTCATTTATACCATATGGATGTGTGAATAGAATGTATAATATTTATATTGAAAAAGGTTTCTACTTTGTATTAGGGTGAAAGGCTCATGACCCTGTCTTTGTCCTGCCACATGATAATTCTAGAGCTCAATGGTTGTGCCCATGCCCAATTATCATGCCACATCGTCGCATCCACGCCATATGTCAATGCCTCGTCCTAATCCATCTTAAGTTCCCCTTGGCTCTATTTTGCTGCCCGGCATCTCCTTCTCCATATGTTTGCACTACTAGCCAAGTATTAAGTTCCTTGACAAGGAATGCAAAGCAAGCAATGAGTGTGAAAAGGAGTGAAATTCTTTGTGCTCCACATCTTGCATTGTGATGCGGAGGTTGGAGATAGTGGAGTGTGCAGAAAAAAACATGGAATGGGAAGGGAGGGAATGAGTGTGAAAAGGGGTAAAGTTCTTTGTGCTCCACATCTTGCATTGTGATGTGGAGGTTGGAGATAGGGGAGTGTGCAACACAAAGCAAGGATTGTGAAAGGAGATGATGCAGCATGTAGAGGGAATGGAATGTGGCTATGCATGAGTCTACCGAGATGACCATGCAACTCAACAATGCAGAGACAGCCAAAGATAGTGTGCAGCGCAATGGGACGGTGCAGTAGGATAGAAGCTCCATGCTCTACGGAATCTGGAAATCAACGATGGAGGAAGAAAAGGGAAAAAGACGGAAAAAAAAAAACAAGTAAAGAGAAAATATGAAAAGAGAAAGACAGGGAAAAAGGAATGATAAGAAGAAGAAAAGAGATATATGGCCAGCAAAATTTAGCCAATTTACCCTAATTGGCACAAAATTCGCCCACACAGTTTTGTGCTCTAGCCTCTAATGAGTCACTCGCAAATGATGCCTTCTAAGGAATCACAACTATTTGAAGAAATGAAGATCAGGGTGATTGGCCATGGGGAACACTGAAGGTTGTTTCCATATTTCCTGTCTGCAGACATGACTAACTTGAGGCTGAAAAGAATTCTCAATGAGATATGGTCTTTATATTTGATTCTAAAGATGGCTTATTAAAATTTTGCCTGAGTCCAGAAGGTTAAAAGAGTAATTTTTTCATCACTCGTGATCATAAAATTTTGCCTAATTACTTTATAACATGCAAAACTAATTATGTTAATAGTTCAAATCTGTGAGCGATCTTTGAAGTTGCATTGTTCAATTGCTCAATTATATAACTCTAGAGTTTAAAACCTTCTAGTACACAGCATGCTTCTGTGATAATTCAAATTTTAGAAAATCATTTTTTATTGAAATAGTGATTATGTCCATTTATTGCATACTAATGAAAACACTGTTATTACAACTCTAGATTTTATTTGGTGCAAATTATAAGACCCGCCAATTTATATACTTAATGATACTATGGGACAGTTATGCTGAACCCTGCAGGATGTCTGTATGCCAGTAATGGATGGCCTTGAAGCCACTCGGTTGATTCGTGCATATGAGCTGACCGGTAACTGGGATGCTGCTGAAGCAGCGGGAGTGGGCAGATCTGATTGTTCCACAGAACCCCAACTGGGCTGTCAAGAAAAATCTCTTCACAGGAAGAGAACACCAATAATTGCAGTAAGTGAAACCAATCCGTTTCCACAATTCAGCTATATGGTAATTTTGACAGCTTTTTTTTCAATCCAAGCACTTGCATAACTAGTGGCAAGCTTTTTTGGCAGTTCAGCATAGCATCTGTTAATTTTTGTTTCCATGCATGCAGCTTTCTTTTTGCAATATAAACTGACTCTCCATTTGTGAATTGAAAAAGCTTGTGTAAAACTAGACAGCAAAGTTGCAAACCATTCCCTTTACATTTTCTGGATTAGATAAAATGACTAATTTCTTATAGTTTTAACCTTCAATGGCGATATTTAAGTGTGCAAGAACATCAAAGCATTCCATTATCTGAAATTAGAAGGAAATCAAATTACTGCTTTTGTTTTCAAATTCCATTAACAATTACTTAACCGATCATTGATTTTACATAAACAACCACGATTGCATTTATTTTAACTTTTCCTGTCCCATTTTATTAGTTTGCTTACTTCTACTCATTTGGTTAGGATAGCTGATTTCAGAATGTCAAGAGATCTGGAAGTGATCAGATTGAACTAGATATAAATAATATTATAGAATCGGATGATCACATTCATTTTCTTGGATCTGCGGGTTAACATCAGGCAAAAGAATTATCCCTGACAGCATTTTACTTCATTTCCTTTAGGATTTTGCAAATGAAACCACATTAACCCCATCCAGAAGATTTGAAACCCCCACTTGGCTACCAGGATTACTATGTTGTACTTTTATATAAAAGGTCGGTACTGAAACAATCTGTCACCATGATTAGCCAGTGCATCAGTGATACTCACATACAACCCCCATGGTCAAAGTGGTTGTGTAAATTTTTGTAGATGTTCTATGCTAAGAGCAATTTCACTTTTCTCACAGCAATCATACAAGTAGTTAAGCAAAATGCAGATAGAACATATAAGCAGATCTTACAGAAAACAAATCAGAAACAGGAAAAATGTGTGTGTTCGTTTCGGCGGTCAACAGGATGCTTCAACCAGCAAAGTCTCCTTTGGTCAGCCAGCCCAGCATGTGTCACAACAACCCTCCAACCAGTAGATGAGTCAACCCAAGTCAATTCTACAAAAGTCAACATTGTCCTGAAAAGTCAACGCAGGGGCAGCAAGCTAAAAGTCAACGCAGCAGCAAAACGGTCAACCCTTTGACCTCGATTTTTGTGCCAGGTAGTACAGCCTTCAAAAAACGAACCTTCCACAAGTTTTCAGCTTGATTGGACCAAGCGTTGACCAAAGTCAACGCTGGTCAAACTTTCTGCGAAACCCTAGCAGCAGAAAATCGTACTACAGCTCAGCCATACGGTCTGTCCTTTTCGTCCTTCCCACGTGTGGCTGAAATTCGTCCTCCAGGTAGCTCGTACCCTTTAGGATGAGAGAGGAAGATGTGAGTTGTGTTGTGATGAAATTCTCTCCAACTTATCCTGTATTTATATCCATCAATGAGGGTGTGTGACACATCTGTTGGGCATGTGAGCCTACATTACAAAACTGGCCGACCTTGCACATATAATT